>PGFW01016187.1:98030-108640 GCA_003123925.1 Haematobia irritans | reverse complement strand
ATAAACTTCCTATATAATCGTTCACCCTTATTTACACATTCATTATGGACCACAGTGGCCAAAATTTATACTCCAATGCTACTTGAAATTTGCACAGGAGTAGAATCTAGCATTGTAGCATGCTCAGCGTGCCAAAATTTGGTTTAAAATCCGTTCAGACTTTAGATATAGCTCCCATTATTATAGCTTTCGCGTCGATTACACTCATATGACTAACAGAGGACCCAATTTGTTTGCTCCGATTTAGGTTGAAAATTGTGCACAGGAGTTAGAATTAGCATTGTAGCCTGTGCGCCTGCAAATTTTGGTTGAAATCGGTTAGATTTTAGATATATCCCATATATAGCTCTTCGGTCCGATTTTACACTCATATGACCACAGTGCCAAAATTTTTAAAACTCCGATTTAGTTGAAATTTTGCACATGGGAGTATAATTTAGCATTGTTGCCTATGCGCTGCCAAATTTGGTTGATAATTCGGTTTGAGATTTTTAGATATAGCTCCCATATATATGTTTCTTGATTTCCGCAAAAAAATGGGTCAAAATACCAACATTTTCCTTGCTACAAATCGCCACTGCTTAGCAGAAAAGTTGCGAAAAATGACTCCAACTTTTCTAAAAATTTTCTAATATCAATATATAACGCAGCGGATAAATCATAAATAAAACTTTTTTCCGAAAAAATTGCTTCAGATTTAAATTGTTTCCCATAATTTTTTTAACTAACCATTGTGTTCCATCGCTAGTGGCCTATTAGCCGACTAAATTTTGAGTCTCATAGATTCTGTAGAAGTCTATCAAATTCTGTTCACATCGAGTGACATTTAAATGTACTTTATTTTGCGGGACAAACTATAAAAGGTTTTAGACCCATCACATCTTGACGGATGTGATATGGTACCGAAAATTTAGATCTACAAAGTGGCTCTGCGGGTATAATATTTAGTCGGGGCCCCGCACGACTTTAGACTTATCCTTACTTTGTTAAATATAATTTAGCGTTTAAACACACTATTATTGCCAACCATTAGGATCTATGTTTAAAGTATTCTTGAAATTTAAAATTAACAACAAAAATATTATAAGTTCAAAACAATAAAAGATAAAAAAATAACGATTGAAGAGAAGCACACTAAAACGAAACAAAACGAATGAAGAAGAGCGAAGCGACGACTCAAAAACAAACCAGCCAATAACATTAAAATCGATTGATTGAGTTTTGCGCAAAGGAAGAGATATGCTGGCAAATTTGTTTAGCAGTAGGCGACTATCAAAACCCTTTTTCGGGGTTGGTTCAAGTGTTAGTTGCACTTTGGGTTGAGTGAATTAGCCCGAATTATATTCTGATAATTGCGTTTGAATAGTTTTGCTGCACATTTAAGAGCGATGCTGATGAGGGAATGTGTAATCCGAAACACGACGTACATCCAACCACTCATTGCCCAGTCTATAGGGCTGTTTGCCCAAAAAATTTGACAAGCATACTTTTCTCTGTAGGTTAAGCTACACTTGTAGTTTAGTCCAATGCATGGCTTAAGCTTGAGATAAAAAACAACAATAAAAAAATAAAGGCATACATTTTAGCTCATATTATATTTCTATTTAAATAAAACTTTCTCAGTTTTGTTTTTTGTAATTGTATTTTATCTTTAATTTACACGCAATAAATACCTTATTAGCTTATTTTTTAAATTTGTGTTAGCTTTTAAAGCTTAAGTGACTTTAGCTAATGGTTTTATATTTTTTCCCTTAATAATTTTAAAAAATAC
Source organism: Haematobia irritans (assembly GCA_003123925.1). Taxonomy (NCBI): domain Eukaryota; kingdom Metazoa; phylum Arthropoda; class Insecta; order Diptera; family Muscidae; genus Haematobia; species Haematobia irritans. The sequence continues at coordinate 106,869 of PGFW01016187.1, read as the reverse complement.
AATATTTATACCAATAAAAATTTGGTTAAAACTTTATTATAGTTATCAAATAAATACAATTTTACAATTTTAAAAAATATGTGATTTTAGTGTTCAAAAATAAAAAAAAACGAATTTTTAAGACACACTTTTAGCAGCTCATAGTTTATAAGAAAAAACGTGACTTAAAGAATTAAACAAAAAATATATTTATTTTCTACCTACTTATATTTAGACGAAAGAACGATTTACTTAATTGTAATTGAAACATTTTTATTTAGAAAAAATTGTTTTAAAAAACCAAAAATTCTTTATATTTTATATGTATGGCTAATATAGATTCCTCAGTTCTTTGATCACTATTCATAAGCAATTATCTCGCTACCAAAATTTTTAAAATTATTTGTCTTTTATAAGTAAACAGTGTTGAATTTCATGAAGCACAGACATTATATAAAAATAATGATAAAATGTATTCATTAAAAATGTTTCGAGTTTAAGTGTTTTTGACAAAAAATTTAATATCCTAAAAAAAATAGAAAAAAAACATTTTTTAAGGCCCTACCTTTGCTGATTGTTTATAGAATAGTGAATAGTGAACTTAAAAATATAAATATAATTAATATATATAATTTTAATGAAAAAACTTGACTCACTTTTCTTACTTACTAAATTAATTAGGCGAAGAAACTGTTATTAATAAATAATAAAACATTTTTAATTTATCATAAAAATTGCAAAGAAAACCAGATTCTCCTATATCTTACATTGTTAAAATGATATAGCCTGATTTTCAGCCATAATTAGAATGAATAATTAATTGCGCATCCTTAAATATATCCGAAGCATATATTGTAGGCTCGAATTTGCATGCTGCCTAATAAAGCATATATGTGCGGGAGATATTGAGATATCTAAATAGAGATTTTTATCATCAATGTATATTATTGTCTATATTTTTTTTATATATATAAACTTTGCCTTTTATTTTTTTTAGTTTTCCCCCCATTGTCTTATGAGGCAAACATTCTATTATTGCTTGTTTATTCGTATTTAAGATTGTTAAAAATAATCACTGGCTTATTTTGTAATGATAATAGCCTTGCCATCTCAAAAAAAAAAATAAATAATAATAATAACAATAGTGATGTTTGTTAAAAATAAACTTGACAATGATGGTTGATGACAAGATTGAATTGTGATCGCTTGTAAAAAAATTACTTTGCTTCCATAATTATTTTGCCTTTTAGTGGTTACATGGCTATTATAAAATAACATCAACAACAACAACAACAAACAATCAAATGCTACCGTTTGAATTTAACAAACTAGCCGCTGTAGATTTAGTTTTTACCTATATGTAATGGTAGGTAGGCCAATGCTAAAAAAAAAAACGATTTCTATTAAAGAAAACATTTATGACCAAAGTATGTTATCCTGTTAGTTAGTCTGTTTCAGTTTTTTCTGGTCTTTGCTCAGTCCTCTCTCACTCCGTTTTATTCGTTTTTCAGTTAAATATAGTTTTTATCTCTGAACTGTGCTTTTTATTTCCATTTAAAACGGAGCTGCAAATGTAGCAATTTAAGAGAATACAGCCGTTACGATGATCGTAAATCTTGAAATTGTTAACATTGCTGTGATGGCGATTGCGCGGCAAGTCTTTTGTTTCTGTTTTTGTTTTTTGCTGTTGATTTTGCTCGTTGTTTGGTTTGTGGCGTCAATGCTGTTTTTGAAAACATGAAAAAAAACGTAATCAGTTTAAATAAAAAAAAAAACAGCGACAGCATTCAATCCAAAATCATGCAACCGGCCAAAAAGCAAACATTTCAATTTGAACACAGAGAGAAAAGAACCGCTAAGATCTTTTGGAATTCGCAGAATTTTATGGAAAAAAAAATATGAAGGAATCTACATGTTGATATATAATATAAATTTTTAACAATGGAGTCTTGACTTCATTCCTTGTGCTTCTGATTTTTATACACAAGTTCTAAGGGGAATTACATAGGCGGGTTAACAAACTTTCCCTAGAATACATATATGTATTCGAATTTGCACAAATAATTTTTGGGTAGTTACCTAGGAGCATGGACGGGTTTCTAAATTCCTGCATTTCTGTATCGCTTAGTAATTTAAGAACTAGTTGTAAGAATTAACATAATTTGAGGCATATCTCTCATCAATATGGAAGTAGTCGGGAGCAAACACGAAAGCACATATGATAATAACACTGATGAAACATTTTAAAATTAAAACCTGATGTTGTATAATTACTCTTATGTATAATTAAGACAATACCATTATAGTTCTTAAGAATTTCCTCAATAAATACAAATTAAAAAAAAATTACAAAATTATTTACTAAAATTATATGGCATATTTTAAGGGCACATAAAAGTTGGTCATTTTGAACAAGAATGACATTTACGGCCATTTTTCATGTAGCTCCGTTGAGGCCTTTAACTGCCAGTTTAACAGAAAGAAAAAATGAATTATCTTTTCTGCCGCGTTTAACTTTAAAACTGAAAGATTTCAGCAGCTTTAATTTTTCTAAACTGACATAATTGGAATATATACGCAAGATGACAGGATATGTTAGATATCACGGTTTAAAAGTTCGTTAGCTAACGTAGCCACATAACGGAGCCTTCATTGAAAATATGGGATTAGCTGTTTCGTAAAAAGTGTTAATCACAAAAAAGTGGGAAGGATATGTATTGTAACTACGGTAATTCCTGAATTCTGAAACCGTTTTGGCGAATTTACAAGGCTTATAAAACTCAGACAAAAGATGCTTTAGTTCTTCCGTGACAAGTTAAGTTTCTTGGAACATAAAATTTTTGGTGTCTAGGTTTGAAGCCATTTAGGCGCTCATATTATCATTCAAAAATTCTAGGTAATGTTTCACGGAGGCAATGTTTTAGTTGTGGTGGCTAGAAAGTATGCAAATATTACATCGCATGGGGCCTACTATAAAATAAGGTAGCGTCCCATCCAAAGGCGTTGGAAAAACATAGATAAATATGGTGGTAGAATATAAATGTTTCTCTTGTAGCGCCTAGAAGTATGCAAAGTATTTCTTTTGTGCTTTTTCACATCCGTGTACTTCATAGCCACCTCAACTTTGAAAACTTAATTTTTTTGAAATATTTAAGTTATTGTGACCATTTTCTTCCGGTGCTAAGCCAATTATTAAAGCAAACCAAAAAGTATATGAAAAGTCATCACAAAAAACAACGCATTCACTCAAGCAGCAACCATTTGAGCGGCGACGGCAAAAAGACACTGTTCTTTTTTCTTAATATATTTTCTTCTCATTTTTTGCCTTTTTATTTCTTACACAAAACATATTCACATGTCAGCATTTTTGTGATTGCTTGATTTATTGCCAACAAATCGTTGACTAATAAATAACGTTTTCAGACGCGCGAATGCCAGCAGCAGCGCTCATTTAAAACAAAACTGTTCTTGAGAAATGTGAATTGTGTGTAAAGTTTCACGGTTGGATGATCTTTTGTGAGTATTTTGCATTTTTCTGTTGATTTTGGTTTTTCCTTTAACAAAATTAGCCGACATTAACGAACGCTCTTTAATGTTGCCGTCTCTTCTTCAGTGCGCTTGACTTGCGTTGGGTATTCTTTTATCACAGACAGTTGTCTGGTGTTTTAACTCACATAACAAGCGGTTAAGTGATTTCGATGTAAGCCCATTAAACGACGCTGACAATTCACCAATCAGAAATGTATTCATTAATCAGTAGTTTGTGGAGTGATTCATTATTATGCATGGCCAATTGAATGAATGGAACGTTATAATATTGATTTTTCCTCAGATAAAAACAGTTATTAGAGGAAGCCGTCCCCCCAAAACAAAAAGAAGCATCTATGTTAGGATACTTTTAGCAGCTTATTTTTTTAATACGATAAGACTTTCTGTCTTCATCTCGTGCCTCCTCCTCCTCCTTGTCGTCCTCTCGTCAACTTCTTGCTATCGCAAAAACCAAAAAATTTTCATTATTCCTAGCCTTTGTCTGGATTGCTTGTCTGTTGGGGAGATTTTATTTGTTTGGTCTAACAAAACTAATTAAAATTCAAAAATCCATAAACAGATTTTGCCAATAAAAAACTTTTCACTAGCGCATAATAACACAAAAGCCAACAAGAAACTAATTCAGACCAAATGAAAGTATGTTTGCGGTAGTAAATACAAAACATACAAATATTAATATTCTGGAAAAATATTTAACTGAGTGAAAAATAAAATTCATAGAGGCCTTTGCAAGGCATAAACTAAGCTATCGTTCGTGTATTCTGCTAAAGTCTTTGTAGTTTGTTCAGGGTAAAATTTATATATATTTTTTGTTTTGTTAATTTAAGATTTTCAAGTGAAAAATAGAAGGAGATTTCAGAAACCAATTCTGAAATATGAAATATAAATGTGGTTTTGAAGTTATGTGAGATTTTAATGAATTGAAGAATTATTCTTGGAAATAAATGTCTAGGTCGATATTTTACGAAAGACCATGATATTACTACGCCCAAATATAATTATTTTCAAATTCTGCTCAATTACCCCTAACTGACAAGGAATATTACACAAGGAGGCTTTCTTTTCGAATTATAATGGACTAAAACTAGAGAAATATATTTTTCTTGATTTCGATATTAATTAAGCATGGAATATGGTAGCCAAAAGGAGATAAATTTTCTTCAACTACCTACAAAAGAGTTGTGCACAAGAAATATATTATATCCGATTAGGCGATTTAAAAGAAGCATTAGCAGAATTATCATAGGTTTATAAATATTAGTATAGCATATTTTCAGGCAGCCTCTAAAAATGTTTTTTTTTTAGAAATATCAAAGCAGAAGTATATCCACCACAAATACTTTGTTAATATTCCCAGTTATTATCGCATATTTGTGGTGTTAAAAGAATTTTTGCAAAGACCAATATGACCTGCCCCACAAATACATCTTAAAATTCACAAACAGTTTGAAAGCCATTTACCTAGCAAACATTATATCTTAGAAATTCCTACCTACATTAAAAAAAACTAAAAATATTTTCGAGAATAAAAATACAAATCATTTTGATGGTATACTTTAGTGAGAATTTAATCAACGGTGAAATTTCTACACAAGAACCTCCTTTTATAGACAAAATTTAGAGGGATACGGCTTTTGAAACCTGAAATATAGTGCCACAAACTTTACCTCCTGCGAAACAATTTTTTGGAGTCCGGCTCACAGTTAGGATTGGAATCCAAAACCATATTATGCAATTTCTTCCATTTTTGTACGTCATAAAAATATTTTGGTCTTAGTAACGTTCGTTATCTGCTCTGTCATTTGTAATCGTCGGGACATAGAGAAGTATCGAATGATCTCCCTAATTAAAATCACCTTAAGGCCCAAAATTAAAAAAAAAAAATGAGACAAAGATGGTTTCATATCCATTTGCCAAAATATTGACTGACTTCCCTATTTTGCTTTTTTAAATGTTTTATGGCGCAATTATTTTTTTCTATTGGCTTTAAAAATGAGGATTATAAAAATAAAATTGCATACTTTTTAGGCGATAAACTTTAATAATTTCATTTGGGAGCTTTAGCTATTGAAAACTATTTGCCCAATTTGTTTATGATTTTTATTTTAAAAAAATCAATTAATTGACAATTTCTATTATTATAACTTTACCAAGCCTCCATGGTTTAATTTATATATTCATCGATTCATTTATTTTAAAGAAAAAAAACTTTCCCAATCAAATTAAACTTAGCCTTTAATCCTTTTTAGCTCTTTGATCTTTTTTTTTTTTAATTGCCTAAAATTCCTTCCCCTCTGAACTGGCAAAACTTGATACAGCTCTACTAAAGAACGTTCCTTTTCTATATTCGTGATCCGTTTTTTTCTGTCATCCATAAGAAGTTAATCCTTCATCTACACCATAGTTTAGTTTTCAGTTATTTAACATATTATGAGTATTTTTCATGAATACGTTTTATTTTCTTCATTCAACAAAATGCCTTTTCGCCCCTACCTACCACAACAAACAGACTTACTTTTTCTATGCGCAATATGCGTTTAACATATTCCATTCCTTCTTTTTCTATTTTGAATTTTTTTTCCGTTACTTTTCTTGCCACTTGGTGTCGTTTGATATTTAGTCTAAAAATGTGGGTGCGGTGTGGGTGTGAAGTGTCGAAGGTGCATGGTTTGGGGACATGACTAAGAGGATTTTTCCTTGGTAGATTTGTGCTAGCTACTGTGCATAAAAATGAAAATGCCAGCATGAGCCATAAATAAGGATCTTTCTCGAAGAATAATTTATAAAGTTTTCTTCCACTTCTTCTTTTTACCGTATATGCTTTAATTTTCCTTGGAATACTTTTTGCCCTGCTCCACCTAATGCCAAACAATTTTTAACTTCGGTTAAATGCATTCACCCCCTTCTGTATATATATATATATATATAAGTCCTATGTTGCTAGGACATATAAATGTTAAGGTCTTTAGCAGCGAAATGAATATTTACCAAAGTTGGGGATTTAAAAACATTAGAACGCCCCAGACATCTCAGAGAGACGAGAAAGAGCTTAAGATGAAAAAAATTATTGCTTTCTCATTCATTAATTGGCGATCCTTTTGAAAAAAAGTTTCTCCTTATTTTGTTATAATTTTTTTTATTTCCAGGAATTTTTTTTAAATTATTACTTATATATGTTTTGTTTTCTTGTAAATATTTTCCCTAATTAATTTAGAAAAAACGGTTTTTGGTAACAACATCTTGGAAAATATTCCTTTGTCTCATTTATAAATATCTTAACAAGCAAGCAACACCAACTTGCCATTCGTAGATTCAAGGAAATGCCTAATTTTCTGTCCACAAGGATTTCATCGCGATTTTCATGCTTCTCTGTGTTTGCTGCTCCCTGTTGTCATTTTCTAACATCTCAACCTGGGTTAGGATGGCCAACATGTTTGCTCGTCTTGCTTCATTAGAAGAAGCCCACGTTGTTACAGGCCAGACAACAACAACAACAGCAACAGCAGCAACATCAATCGTCATCAGCATTAGAAGACCTTCTTCGATTAAGAGACTTTTGTGGAACTCCACTTTGGCTTCCTGTATGACTATGGATGCTTGGCTGGATGCTTGACTATGGGTGATGGGTTTGTATGATTTCGTGGTGATTTTCGGGCTTTCTCTTTCTATTCTATGGAAGTTTTTCTCCTTCCTACAGTTTGGTTGACTTTTAGTCTCTTAGTTTTGCTTGCGTTTTTTATTCTGTTGCCATCGAAAACGGAAAGCAAATAAATAAAAGATCGAATCATGACAAGGTTTTCGCTGCACTCCCAAATGAAGATACGTGACATAAAGGCACGAAATTTTTGTAGATTTTCAAACAGGAAAAATGCCTATAAATTCTCTAAAAAGGCACGACGCGTTAACCGTTGTTGTTTATTTGACTTCATCTGGGGTTTCTTTACATTTTTTTTTGGCTGGATTCCGAGAAACAAAAAGACCAAAGCAACACACAAAAAACAAACAAACATGAATTCATGTTAGACTAGTGAGATGACTAGCGAGTTTAATCCTAGACACTGATGCTGGCATTTGAGAGTCCATAGACAATTATGAGAGTTGTTTTTTATGGTTACCATATGGTTTTAAGGATATTCAAGGATCTTCATTTCAATCTTACCCATTAAAAAATGCACACACATGTCATCGATCAAAGAGGGTAATTTTTTTTTTTGGGAAATGGTCAAGGTTACTAGGCTGTGTGTGTGTGTTTTTTTAAGCACTTAAACATTTATGAAAATTTTAATAATTTATAAATAATTCAAGGATAATTCCTTATACGTCTTGACAAATATATTCAAGGTCAAAAATATCCGTAAAAAATTAATATTCCATTCAAGGATATTTGTATGATGAATATATGGAAATCTTTTAAAGGGTATACCATTACTACATAGCATAAGTACAATATTATATAGCAACATTAGATAGATCGAGCGAAGAATGTCAAAGCAGCCACATTTATATCAACACAAAATTTCCTTGTAAAACATGTGTATTTTCGTGGAGAATTTTTGAAAGACAAACTGTTTTTTTGAATAAACTAGTTCAATAAACTAAAGTGAACAGAAATCGACGAAATGAAGCGAAATTGATTGTTAATTAAGCCAATTATTTTTTTTATGTAATAAAATTCATACAAAATTTTAAAGTTTTGTTTTTATGATTTTTACAATATTGCAGCAGAAATATATTTTCTTATAAATAGCACTTTTTTCAAATAGATTTTAGTTTTAATTAGGATGACCCTTTTTATTAGCCTTTTTAAAATTGGCCCAGCTAATTCTAGACTCACGAGCCTCAAGACTCTTAAGCTTCTAGGGACTTGCTATACTTTTACCGGTGACTATTTTATAACAAAATCATAGTTCTTAGGAATTAAATTGTTTCTTCATATATGCAAAGTTTCTGCCATGACGCTAAGTGTTGGTTTTCTTCATATCAATGTACACCAAAAAAAAGCGCTAAATCTATTATATAATAAAAATTAATTAATGGATTTTTCCAAGTCTAAGTCAAATCGTAGAAGACTGACATGCCAAGCAACGGTTTGTTGAAACTTCCTACATTTTTCTAGAAATTTTAGTTTGCGTTTATTTTGTATTTCAATACTTTTGCAAGATATATGACTTGTGTGGTGGTTTAAGTCCATTCGGGCCCCATGAATGTTTGTTTTATGGCCCATTAAAGATTAAATCAGTCATATAGACAGACATAGACATAGTGCTATACCAACCATCATGGATCAGGACTCACAGCTTAAAGAAAAAAT
>PGFW01016182.1:70112-87366 GCA_003123925.1 Haematobia irritans | reverse complement strand
AAAAGTAACAGAAAACAGTATAAACAAAATGTGGTATACTAGAGTATACCAGGTCAAAACCAAAATTTTAGTCAACGCTAGCCATGACAAATATAATTCGCTACAGGGGAAAAAATGTACATGTATCCACATGTATATTGTCCTTCCCTTAATATCTTTGGTATTGATTCTAGCTTTAGTAAACAAATCTACACGAATGAAAAAGACTGTTTTTCATATGTTTGGCTATAAACATTATATGTTTGGAACACAAATTTTTAAACACAATATTTTTGAGTGCAAGCATATAATGTTCATAAACTAGCATAACATGTTTGGGACATATATGTTAATATTTTAGAACATATTATGTTTGGACATAAAATTTTTTAAGATATAATATGCTTGGATGCAAAACATATATTAATTTAGAAATAGGCCTATAAACATATATGTGTTTAGTAGTAGCTGCCTATTACGGAGCTGAATTGGTGTGTTTGCTTTTACTTACAAATTAACATCAGTTCTGGATTTGATCGCCTTTAATCCTAAACTGTCCTCCTGTAGTTAGGTTACTTATTGTGCGGTTCAGGCTAGACCTTAAGTCTTGTGACACATGTGACCTCTCTTATCTGAGTTCTCCCGAAATTCCATCTTTACCTCAATGATGGGCCATAACATTCGACGCGTTAACATCCATGCCACTTAGAGAGCTTTAACTAAAAGTGCCATACGAATATCACGTAAAAACTTTTTCGGGTGTAGGGATGCCACGCCTGGTAAGCGCATGTACAAATTGCAACGGTGCCGCCGATCCCCGTCCGCAAAGGTAAAATTAAAATAAAAAAATCATACCAATTGATAATTCTTCTACAATGTTTTGTATTATCACAGAAAAAGGCTGCCCTAAGAACTAATAAAAATCTCGTGGAAGTGAAAAGCATGTGGGGAATATACAATTGGCAGAAACAAAATTGTGAGCATTCAGGTCGAAAACCTATGTTGTTAGCACCTACTATTACCTGTTATTTTCCATAATTCAATTATGATTGTAATATATAAATAAATAAATAAATTTTGGCACATAATTTGCTTGAGAAATTTTTTTTTAAGCATAAATGATTTTTGGGCGCAAAAATGCTTCCAAACATATTATATGTTCACATAATAAACATTGTTTTTGAGAACAAAAAAACACAACATTTATTGAATTTGGATGCAAAAAATGCAAAAATTGGTTTGGAAATTTGACTATCCAAACATATATTGTTAGACCAATATGCCTTTCAAACATATCTATAGTATGGAAGAGCATCAAACATATAAATGTTGGGGCAAGTAGCCAAATAATGTATATGTCTTGAAGCAAAATATATGTTTGGGAGTATATGTACCAGAAGCGAATTTTTTGTGAGCGTGTAGAACAGTAAAAAATTTTTTTTTAATTCAAAAAAAAAAAACTTTGACACCAAAGTACAAAATCTTCCAAAATAATTCATAGCTTGAAAACATTTTTATCTTAATTCTCAGACCTCGAATATCTCAGATTTTTTAGTAACTATTTTATGGGACCAAGAAAAAAGTTATGCCTTCGACCTTGAGAAATCCCTAATGTCTTAAGATAAATAACATGTATGTATGTCTTATGCCAGTGTAAGGATTAACCTTGTTTTCTCTTCGTGGTCCAGTTGAAGACAAAAAAATCAAAAGCACCCATAGCCAAGAGCATTAACTATACTTATAGAAATTCATAAGCTTCAAATTGGTAGATTGAAAATTCTGCCTCAAAGAAGATAAAGCAAGGCGGTACAAAGAACTAGGAGCGACAACATTGTCCAAAGAAAGGTCAGCTTCTTGCTACAAAATTAAAGAGGAGTGAGAGAAAACAACTTGAAAACATCGAAAAGAGTAGACAATATCTAAAAAAACACCCATTGATCTATGATAAGATCGAAGTTAACCAGTAAAAAACGCAATGCCAAATGCTATAAATCATATTTTTTTACATTGCTACGTTTGAAAATATGTGCGTTTAGAAAATCTTTAAGAGTTTGTAGGAAAAGTTTGCATAATTGTAAAGACCAAGGGAAGAAACATTTGATAAACACAAGTTGTGCATTTTAAATTCAAGGATTCGTTCTTTAAGGATTTGAACTTTTTGCATTGAAGAATATTTATATTCTGAGAGTTTAGTTGATTAGACTTACGAAATCTTATATAAAAAATTGTTTGACTGCCGGACAACTTCTTATTTTCTATTCAAAGAAATTTTTTTTATTTTTTTTTAGGCAAATGCATGTATGTCGTATGAAATTTTTAACATAACCAAGTCGCCGAAGTGGTTTAACCTATATCTTGACATAGACTTTGACGGAATATCTATCTTTGAGGTATTGAATCGTCTATATTCTTTTGCAATTCTTTTGCGCAAAACCAATTATAAGAAGCGGATACGGCATTATAACTTATTCCTTTGGTGCAATGGCAGTATGCCCGCTTGCATAACGATACACAAAAGTGGTCGTGGGTTCGATTCCTGCTTATCGACCGAACACCAAAAAGTTTTTCAAGCGGTGGATTATCCCACCTCAATAATGCTGGTGACATTTCTGAGGGTTTTCAAAGCTCTCAAAGTTGAGTTAAAATAGACATGCGTTATCCGGCTCCGTTTGATGGAAGGTTGATATTTTTCAGGTTTCGAAGCACTCTAACAAAAATGTTGCTTACAAGAGAAAATCAACTCTTCAATCAACGGACGCATTAATGCAAGGTATGTAACTCAACCTTAAGTGGTTTCACTGCAATGTGGAACGCCGTTCGGACTCGGCTATAAAAGGGAGGTCCCTTGAGCTTAAATAGAATCGGCAGCACTCAGTGATAAGAGAGAATTCCACCACTGTGGTATCACAATGACTGAATACGTCAAGTGACGCTGATACATCGTGAAGTTGAAGTCCACAAAACACATTCTGCAACAAGTCTTAAAATGTCCCAGATTTTAGGGGACCTGTCTAAGGACTGGTCCAAATATAGGGGAGTGCAACAAATGTGTATAGGCTTATATGGTATAGTAGTTTTTTCTCTATCTAACAACAATACGTATAACTAAACCAAGCTTGAATAGATTGTGCGTCAGAGAATAAGCCAATCAAAGATCAGTATTTGCATCTCTTTATTTTACCAGTGAAAGAATTGCACATTTTCCCGTGCTCGATTATTTTTTTGCGTCTTAAAGGTATACGGTCAAAATTATGTCAAAGGGAAAACCGGTGTAAATCGTGAAATCGTTTATTTAAAAATCAAATTAAATTCTTTTTCAAGTTCAATTAGTATAAAATTCAGGAAACAATATTCAGTAGGCTTTACGCTTTTCCAAATCCAAATTGCCGGCTCCACACTTGACACCTGCCCATCAGATTTGTACAAGCCACCTTCCACCTTCTTCGCCGCAGAAGCCAGTTGCTTGAACTGCCTGCTCGTCCTAGCAGTTTTTTTGTCTTCTTTAGGTTCGCTTGACATAACCCAGTATTTCCAATTGGCGGAGCCTGGCGTGTTGGGAGGGTCTTGTCCTTTGGAACCACTGCCAATTGTTGGCGGCGTACCACTCCATGCGGAGCTTTTAACGTAATGCAAGATGCAATCCGCCAAAACAGTACGAACACCGTGTTTCTCCAAGGAAAGCAGCAGCACTCTTCACGTAAATTTCTGGTTGTCAGTCGGAAGCTTTATGAAAAATGCTGCTTTTCAAGCCACCGGTTAACAGATGGCTTGCCAAACAGATATTCTTTTGGCAACTTGACAGTTATGTGCTTGAAAATATCTGCTAACGTTCCCCTTCCTTGCGTATAAAACCTCCTCGTCCCGGACTGCTTTTAGCGCTTTGACGTAGTTTCGTCGCCATTCCACGCAGTCAAACTCGTCCAGCATCGTCGTGTACAGCCTCCCGGATCCCTTTGGCCGTCGTATTTTGTTATCATCGCGATTTGGAGTCACTACCTTCTTGTTAGTCCGATAATCCGGCTCGTTTTTTGGCCGATGCACGTTGTAGACAAGTACACCCAGCTTATTGCCTCATCTCGGAGAGAGAGGTTAGGTTCGCTTCTGAAACTACCGGCAAACTCTCTTTGTCGTGCTCAGCGGCTTCCGGTTGTGCGCATTTCCCCCCGATCTAGGACTTCCTGGCTGTCGACAAAACGTCCCCAAACCACTTTTAATTACATTTGTAACAGGATTTGGCAACTTTAGCGATTTTGCCACTTTGCGTCGAGTAGCTCGGATTTTCGCGATGCGCGAGCAAAATTTGATACGCTTCTCTGCTTGGACGGCATTTTGACAACTGAGAGTGAATTCCAAAATCAAAAATAGGAGCAAACACCTTCAAAATGGAGGGGTGTTCAGGTTTTTTAAATGCAAAATTGAAAGAAATACGTCAAGTTTATATTGACCAAATTTTGACCGTATCACCCTTTACACATTTCGTTTTGTGTGAAGGTATATTTCAATGTATTAATAATGTAAATAACTGACGAGTACTAAACAAGATATACAGCAGTAAGTTCGGCCGGGCGAATCTTAAATACCCACACCAATGATATCATGAAGGACGTTTAGCGAGGTTTGATACAGATAATTTTCCAATCAGATCAGTTCAACCAGTACTTTCCCACAAGATAAAGTAAAGATTTTTAGCTATGAAGGACTAGATAGATTCTGAATATAAGAAACCATTTTTTTGTTGATTTTAGAGGAATCATAAACATCTGCTTTGAAGCTGCAAGAAAATAATGAAATCACACGCCCTTGATTTAAAATCTAAAATCCGTGAATTTTATCCCAATATTTAATGACTACGGAAGTAAAATCTGGAAATTTGTATTCAGTTCAACAATTTTCATTTGATCCAGTGCGCCTTCTATTACCTCAAGAAATGAAATCGGTCTATATGGAGGCTTACCAAAAGACCATAAAATTGCCAGTATATTTCCAATTTGCTGGCAAATCGATAAAAACTAACAATTTCTAGATTTAACCGAGGGGTTAAATCGGAGTCGGTATAATGGCGTCTATACAAAAAACATGAAAGGTCACCATATTCAGCACATTTCATGTAGTTCTAGAACCTAGACCCCAATCGGAGGCGGTTTATAAGGGGCTATATCAAAAACTGTACCGCCAACTCAATATATTCGGCAACCCTTTATGCGGCATAGAATACTCTAATTTTCCAATTTCAGGCAAATCTGGGTAAAAACTACGGATCCAGAAGCCCAGGAAGTAAAAATCGCGAGAGATCGTCTATAGGCGGATATATCAAAACATGACCGATAATCCACCATTTTCGGCACATCTCTTTATTTTAAGGGCTGTAGCTGATTTTGCAACAGACAGACAGTACGGGACAAGACGACATGCTATATCGCTTATGAATTTCACCCGATGCAGAATTTTTGCACGTACCTGACCATTGTGCACAATGCTGAATCAAATGATTCATTTTATAATTTAGTTCGTTAGACGACAATTGATACATTGTTTCTTCTAGCACAGGGTAGGTGTGTTATCCAAGAGCTCTGTGGTGAATTTGCAGCATAAGCTCCATCTATCACCAAGTTTGTGACACACGAGATACTATAGCAGCTAGTGGTGCAAATGTGTTTTTCAGTACGTCTGTGCTATAAGGCGATGAATCCTATTATAAGGGCAGAGACATGCTCCACCATCACATTATTGCAGAGGCTATTCACATGAGTCTATTCCAGCTTGGCTGATTAATGAGGAACATACTTGCTACGAGCGACAAACGCTGCATCGGTACCGCTCGAGAAAATTATTATCAAACACACGGGCTTAGGCTGTATTTCGCTTTGTTAATCATGAGACTCAAAAGTCAAGAGATCTCGACGAAGTATATCACAGGTGAGAGAGAGAGCATATATGAGTAATATAGTAGTACATTGAGAGAAATATGCTACTCAATTCGTCAAAGTGGACAGATTTTGCTCAATAATTTTGTAGACATGCAGCCTAATAATAGCACAATTCTGTATAGTTATTTCTTTCCTAACTTATCAGTTCGAATTTCTGAGAGTATATATCACACGCTCACGTGACTCAGATACAACGACGTATAAAATCACTCTAAAAGACGAAGGGCTTGATAAAACAACCTTCACAACGCTTATGTCAAGACACATCATATGTATCCTGCGCCGAACTTCAAAAGCCAATCTCTCGTCCTCTCGATGTATAGTGTAGATCTAATGTTATTGTATAAATGAGCAATAAGAGACCAATAATTGTCCTCGTTTCATTGACATTGTCTATTTTAGATATTCATAAGTCACGACCCTTAAGGGCAAGCTGCAGTCAAAAGCCAGACATGTCATGACTGATATAATCTACGTCGAGTAGAATTCACCAAGTCATTTACCGCTTAAAATTTTGCACGTAAAAGATCAGCCCTCTCCGGCGATGCTCACAGAGTAGATAATTCCAATATATGTAAAGATCAGAGAAAGAGAGATTCATCCAATACGCTCTTAGCAACTTACGGCCTATCAAATAAAATGAATTGAGCTAAATATTCAGTAACTTGTACCAACTTATCAAAATTAATAGTTACTTGGGACACTAGGAACGCCACTCTCTCGCTTGAATACTATGAATCCATGAGCACTATAAATCAAATAGCAGTAGAGGAAACTACCTATTAATCAAAAGTTCCGCGGCTAGATTATGCGAAGATATTAAGCAATACATACTGGGCATTGATTTTATACCGCTGAGCGATTACATTAATTTATTTTGCTGTCTCAGCAAATCGTCCAACATGTGTCTGCTCTACTGCGTTCCATGGAATAATTTGACGGTCTGTAGTTGGGGCTGTCAGCCAGATTAAGTCAGTAGTGGTGAACAATGATTCATATATAGGCTAACTCGATAGCAATAGTCTGCGGGGCCAAGACTCTGCCAATATGTCCAGGCTACCACTTAGTCTTCACCGTACATTTGCCCTTGCATTTGGCCTTAAGCATTGACATTAAACTCGCTGGGAGAATGTCGCCGTCAACATATCTGCCTCGGCGTTCTGGTCGTATTGACTGGAAGGACTATAGGCACCTTTCTTCCTCGTTTACACCACACGCATCTACATACCGTACGCGAAAACACAAACACTCTCAGAAAGCAATTCTCTCCGAGCGAACACAGTTACAAATCCTATGAGTTATTATGGATCATAATTCTTATTGAGTTCTCTATACGTCGATAACTTCGCGTTGTTCCCTTGAGCGAAAAGTTCGAAATAAGACTTGGAGAGCGAGAGAGCCTGTGGTCGACTTCCGAATCTTTGCGGCTTAAGAGGCTTCTTTCGTGCCACTGAAGACTCGAAACGGTCCGGGACAAGCACCTAATATGAGACGAAAGGAAGGATGCCCTCGCGAAAAGTTTAAACAATACCAACTTGGGCACTACCTTTGTAAGGAACATTCAAAGATTCTCCCGTAATTCTGCATAGCTCAATTTAGACCGTACCCCTGCATTGACTTAGTGCTGGAGCTCCTGCAATTCACAGATGAATTCGATATGGGAGTCTTTTCGATCTTGGTTACTGGACTACGAATAACTCTGTCGGTTTCACAGTGAAGCACGTAAATTCTGCCATATGCGGACTCAAAGAGCACTTTGTTCAAGGAGTCTTTTACTGGATACCCAAAAACATTTTCTAAACACTTTAGACGCTCCAGCAATTGCTTCCGGAGAGTGTAGATTGCCGGGCTGGTGAAGCAGCGAGCGAGGTGATTCTAGCGTAGGGTATTTGGAGTTAGGTGTGGGGTGCTGAAGAGCTTTCTCGCACGAATGTAATTCGAGGGTCTGCCGACTCAGCGTCATGCGTAGATTTCCTCCCCAACGGATCATTATTAACACTCGGTGCACACAAAAAGTATTGGTTGCGAGACGGAATCGCGATCAGCAAGAAACGAACAGATTAACAAAATGAGATCGTGGAAATACGTGGGTGAGGTGACTTCGCACTTCCTGTGTCGCCAGAGGTTACGACACGGGTAGACTCACCTTTTCACTGAAATGGGCTGCTTTATATGTGAAAGATGATAGAGCCCTTTTCGCATTTTGATACTCCCAAATCCATTTAAATATTGAATCCAAGACATCATTAGTCGTTTACAGGTTAACCGCTCTAGTTACCTCACTCATCAGCGAAATGTGGAATCATCTATCGATATCGGCATCGGCAATTTCTCGCTCTAGAAAGATCGTTACTTGCGCCATGCCGTGTGAAACTGCTATTTCCAGCTGATAAGAACCTCTAATGCGCACGCATATTTGGTAGGCTGAGTGAAGGTAAGGCTCTATCTTTGCAGACTATTCGCATTACACGTGTCCAACAATATTCGTTGATATTACTAAATAGATGGCCAAAGCATATTGATATCAATGTAAATCATAATGAGGATGGGTAACAATATTCTACAGTATGTAACATAGAGAATACCGTCTTATATCGACTCTGCCCCTGTAATATTCGGAGCGCCGTTGGTTCGAAACTGGGCCCTTGAGGTTGCGAGCTCGTATCATCGGCCAAGCCAAAGGACTACTTGGTATACCAAGACTGGCATTAAGAGTAGTCCGAATATCACTATATAACGTCTACATAGCGACAGATAAATATCACGTATAAGGAGAAGATCTAATCAGATATTCTGGAATCTTATAGACGTTGCAGAATGGAAACTGGCCGCGACTACACGCCATCATCACATCATTCGTACGCCAAAAGATGAGTTCTGTTGATGAGATTGATTTTCCTACGGTATTGCCCTGGCCAAGCGATCCTCTAGGTATCTTTCTCGACTTTCTTTGGCTTTCTTCTGAGGATACACTCCTGATTCCGTCAATGAATTCGAGCACAAGCATTTTCTCTTCGACAATAACCTCTCGCTCGCCGTAATAGACCTACGTCGCTTCTCCGTCCTAACTAGAGTCCATTTTCTTGAATACGTAACATGTTTATGCACTCTCTCGGCCCGGTCGTTCTAAAGTATTCAACACGTTCCGACATACGGGCTTCACGTTCTTTGGCTTCGTTTCTTAAACATATCACGCTCCTTTTCCAGCCACACTTAATCGAAATTGTAGACTCTTTGTCACATTTTCAAATTATTTCTTCGTGCACAGGTGCTGATAGAGGGCTAGCCTCATTCGTAAATCCCCACAACTACATGCGATACGTGGTGTACCTAGCCGTCGGGTCAGATGAGATTGGATGGTTTGAAAGGAACGACTTTCATCATATATATGCATACGGTACTCACAGGCAGAGCAGAGGCGATTGAGATGGGTGACAGTGTCAAGGATACGATCTTTTGGCTATACTCATTTTAGAGAATTCCACACAATGACAGTGGGAGGGGGCACCGGACGAATAAATACTGGAGCAGTCACCTCTAATGCGCCACAAAGTGCTATTGGCCATGTGAACAACCCCGAACACATCATTTCTTTCCCCTCATGTCGGGTGAGGCGCTGCACTGATAATTCTTGGTAGAGCATTCCCGTATGTACAATAAGAGCTAAAGCACACTCTTTGGTGTGAAGGGTGTTTGTGGACTTAGCCGATGGCGTCCAGATAAGCAGGACGTTAGTGTGCGAGCGATGCCGTATGTGCTGGACGTCAAAAGTGGGCGCCAGCAGTCACCATTCGGGACTACGCTCTTAAACGTAGCCACAATTTCCTATCCACTCTTACCTGCGACACTCGCTAGAGATGACTTCTGGACATCTCTCAGAACATATATTCCGCTGCCCTTTATGATCCTTATTACAATTTGCACTTCATGTCACTCGGCAATGGAATTACAATCATCTATGTATAATCAGTTCTGTTGTGATAGGAATTGACTTGTTCTTTTGTTCCTTGGCAAGGGATGAGTCTGATGCGACAATTACTGTTGGTTACCAAGCGTTCAAGGCACCACCATTGCTGCACTGTGCGTTTGCATTTGTTGGTTGCTGTGGACCCTGCAGCAGGAGGTTTGCATTTACCACCGAGGGTTTGGTAGCCCTGCAGCATTTCTATAGAATTTGCATCCACTATTACGTGAATTTGGAAAAGACTGGCCAATAAATAGAAAGGCAGCCGTGTGGATCCCATGTTTTAACTGAGGGAAAAGCATAAACTTGTCTGATTTGACGCAGCATTGATATCCTGCGAGCACAGCGTTTGCTAAGACTGTTAACATCCAAGACACCATCTTAAGACACACGTTCTCGAAACAGGGATCACGATAATAAAGAGAGCAGCACCACTTAAAGTGAACCAATGTTTGGTCCAGATCACAGACATGCCGGGTAATATACTTGTTTTAAATATACGCCAACCTCTCTCCGGGCCTGGCAAATTACAAGCCAAGATTACAACCCAGCACCCAGAGTTAGCATAAGTGGCCTGACTAAGTCGCGTGTAACTCGTGCGCGTGCTACCTCGTGAATGTGACTGCCAGCACAAAACGTTGTACTATTGTGGCGGGTCCACCGTGGCTGACACATATCTCCTTCCCACCTCAGCCACCACACCAAAAAAAGCACACGTCTACTGTTTTCGAAAAATAGATGGATGTAACGGATCCAAGATCATAAATTGCAGCCTCCATCAGGACTCACACGAGGCTTACGTTCCAAAACAGCCTCTCGCTTTCTGTTGTTTGCTGCGATTTTGTTGTTGTTAGTTGATTCATGAACAAAATACTGAACTCTCATCACTCATGAAATGCCTGCTGGGGTGATTCCGAGTGCGTATACGACGCGTAGATAGCCTCACGAATGGTGTTACGTAGCTTGTGGTCGTAGTTGTGGCCAATACTGGCGTATGTCTTGACAATTGCCGAGACTATGGCTGGTGTGGAATTAGAGGCCAATGCCAATGATTCGGCCTCAGATGTGTTGACCGCGATCACCATTCTGTGGCGCACTTTGTTTGCTCTACTCGTTATTGCCTATAGAAATCAGGCTCATCCCTCGAATTGTTTTATCATCTGCTGATTTGTTATCTATTGATGCTGTAAGTGTACGGACGGAAAACATATATCTGGTACCGCCGAACCAGTCCCACTAGCACAACACCGGTGACGGACAGTTGGTTTTTTGCATGGGAACTTATACCAGTGGGTAATATAGTATATGGACGCGAAAGTCAATTAATAGTTTTTGAGCCTCGAATAGCATTCGCCAAGTATACTACTTGAAAAAACGGTTCAATAATGGCAAGAGAGTAGTGGTTAGAAACTCGAAAGCACCGAGACGACTCAGGAGGAATGAACACCAGTGAACAAGCAATTAATGTTTGCTGCTGAGAGAGATTCATAATTTCTGAAGAAAAAAATCTCTCGTGAGAATTATTCATAATGGGGGACATACAAAATAATAATGTACAGCTACGCTCCAAGTAATAACTAAACGAGTTCTCCAACCATATCTCCTGTTATAATTATATCGAGTGTTGACCATCGAATGGAAACTGTTGACACAACGTACAATTCGCACAACTTTGTAAGGATAACCTCTACTTGAACGACAAGAATAGAGATTAGTTTGGCCGTGAATGTAGGGATGCCAAGAGTTTTGAAGTAACGCCACGAGCACAGAAAGCAAACAGGGGCACACGAAAAAGGAGAGCACAACGAGCTCTCCTCTTAAAATAAACCAATAACCAAAATCTATCTCGCAACCTCATATACTGTGACCGACTCCTCAAATAATTTAAGAACAATAACAAAACATGGTTCCGATAATCATTTAAAGGCAATAAACCTAAACCATCATATATAAGATGGCCTACAAGCTCAAATAATTATATACACCTCCAGTCATAAGATGAGCGGGAGCGACGGCATAGTATATAAAACTTTGCTAACACTTCCGCCTGTTTGTAACACATCGAATGACTCAGGTCTCCGGCTATATATAAACGCCACCCATAAAAAGTATATATATTCTGGTGCGTGGTGAACATTGTCTGAACGTAGATATCCTTAAGCTGCATTCCGTCCGTTCCATACCGTACCGTTCCGTTTCCGGTCCGTCATAGGTGAAATCACCCGCGTAACTTCGCAAATCTGAAACAAGTCCTATCGACTTGAAACTTGGCACAAGTAGTGGCATCTTAGTGAGAGATCGAATAGCGGACCATGGCTTATGTAAGAAATATCGCGGTCCAATTATTATCTAAGCTCAACTTGTAACAATAAATAAGGCACCCACATTAATATGAGACACACCATACACATTTCAGGCTATCGTGAGCGCAGCTCTCTCCTCAAGCAACCAAAATATTTTCATTACCCGATCACCGCTCTGCAAAGAATTTCCCGAGAATACAATATATAGATCGTTAGCACTCATAGGCGATCGCTAACAAACCATAGAGTCAAAAAATTGCGTCACAATTACGGTTACACAATAAATAATAGATTCTAAAAAATATTAACTGAAGTGCCACCCCACAACTTATATAAAGCGATTCCCAACTCCATCTCTCGCATTAGCAGGTAATGCAGCCTGCGTGGAAAACAGACTGCAAATTTCATGCCGACTAGCACTTAGCAAAAAATAAATATATAGGTAACATGGTGTTGGTATATGTCTCAAACAAACATCCATAGCAGACAACAGATTAGCCATCATCGACTATCTGCACTCGAGCTCCCATAAAATGTATGACCTCTAGACGCCCCCCAATTTAAAACCGATCCCCAGATTTTTTGGATCATGCGGTCCCCAAGCACTCAATTCGAGTGGAAAAGACATTAATTTACAATCCGGATTCGCGGCTGCAAGGAAATTGGTTGGGGGTATATGGCATGTTGGATCATTAGTGCGACTTCGTTCACCAAGACACCAATGTGCAAAACAACTATTCGATCGCTACTAAGGGGAGTATCCACCCTTAATTATATAGTATAGCCCGATATAGAACCCGTGTTCCCATCACTAGTTAGTTGGGGCCTTGTCCGCAGACCTAAGAGAAGCAATCCTTATGCCAATCCGCACTCGCCTCGAAAATTTCAGGGTAACCTGTAGTTCGGTAGTATTCACATCGCTCTATATGAGACAAATCCCAATCGTAAACCAAGAAATTTGAGTCCAACACCTTCGACGCCATAAACTCTAGTCACTATTATAGAGAATGTCTCCGCCTCCATTATCATTGGTTGCCGACTAAGCATGTGGGCCAAGAGGGGGAAAATCTTACCAAAATTTTATTTTCTTATAGAAAATTTTGTCAAATTTTATTTCTATAGAAAATTTTTGTCAAAATTTTATGTCTAGAGAAAATTTGTTTAAATTTTATATTGCGGCTCTCACTAAACGTTATAAAAATTATATATCTCACATCATTTCACACACCATCATACTATCTACTCATTAGAAAATTTGTTCAAATTTATTTCTATGAGAAAATATTATTCAAAATTTATATACGTCGGCATTCAGTAAAGGTCTTAACACAACCGGTGGCCACAGTCAGAACCCATGCAAAACCCATATCTCACCAAAGATTTTTCACCTTTCATAGAATAAATTTGATTGTCAAGAGTTTATATCCTATCTCATAGCGAAAGGAATAATTATGTTAAATTGTGTTATCTGGTAAAACACTTTAATCGATAACCATCATCTTCTCCTTCTAGTAGAAAGTTATTTCTCTCAAAATTCTTGTATTTCTATAGAAAAACTATCTCATTGTGGAAAAAATTTTATTTCTATGCATTCAAAGGAAAATATATTAGTTAAAATAACTCTCTCAATTTCTGTAGAAAATTCTTGATGCTCAAACTTATTAGAATGTTCTTACGTTTCGATCAAAAAATGAAATATTACATATAATAAACGAATATCTCGGATCGATTTCTTTCTCTGAATTACCTCCTCACAAAAGATATACAAAGGAATACTGACAAACGTTAGCAAAATAGTACACATTAGATAGACCTAGGTTGTTAGGAGTTTTAAGCTGATACCTTCGACTCATCGGCTAAGCGGGTATACCGAAACTTAATAAGCTCAAATTTCGATGATGCAGATGAGGCGTAGTGTTCTCAGTAAAGATTATATCTAACGACAATCCGATGAAATAGAGAGAAGAGTTACAGTAAGTCTTCGGCCATGGCCGAAACTTACGGCGTAAACTTGCTTACAATATTTAGACTATAGAAGTCAATATTTGTATGATGATGTTTTGTGAGAAAAAAGATTACTCATATAAGAGGAGTTTGTTATACATTAATGTAGATCACGAAAGCAGAACATCAGCAAGCCCATTTGACATCTCTTCTTTCACACGATGTTACTGAAATATTCATATTCAATATTAGAACCACAGTATGTATAACAAGTAAGAAGGAATAATGACCGCTAGTGAATGAAGTAATTCAAAGGCAAACCGCAATTAGTTTGTGCAACATTCTTACCGCTCACTTGTGTCAGTTTACTTTTACCGGTGTCTATTTGAATTCAGGGCTCGAGAAAACAATTACCTTCGTTTATGATCGGCATAAAAAAAGTAGCACAAACAAACGCAGTAAGAAGAGAACGAGAGAGATTAGTCAAGAAGAGTTAATTAAAATAGATAGACACTTTTGGTTGCCTCTTGTCAATAACCTACTCGTGGGTCTAAGAGCACAATCTTGATAACAAAAGCACAGCACAATGTGAGCTCAACTTTGAAATAGAGCACGTCTGGCATCCCTAGTGTAGGCAGAAGTTTTAATTTGGCGACCGCCGACCATATCGCCCAAAATGATTTTGGGCGTTATAACCTCCTTGAGGCGGACGAACTTGAGTAAGTGAATGAATTAAAAAAGGCAATAATTCAACTATTGCGCGCGTTACACATCCTCTTCTTTTGTTATTTAAATCTTTGTCAAACAATTACCACATTTATGAAAGATATTGAAAAACTGCTCGGAAACAGTGACTGATTGATGGCCGCCCTTAGATAATCGTAACGTGCGCCTCGATCTTCTTATCTGGCAAATACATAATTATAATCAATAACAGCAATATCAATAGTCTAGGTTTCACAGAAAAAAAGTAGCAATATATTAAAGTAGTAATGTATAATAAGCTATACTCTATTATAAATTCAAATGTCTCTCGTAGTCTCTGTAAAGATGACCTATTCACGAGCGAAGAGGGTCTTGTGTGCCAATTTAGCCTCTTTTCCATTTCGGTCGTACGCTGAGATGGTCAAAAATTCTGACCAGCAAAAAGCAATTAAAACGAACGATGAAGCCAGGATATGGCTGTTTTACCCTCTTCTTCAGCATATGAAATAAAAACAGGGATTCCATAATTTGTCAATAAGAGCATTAATCTAATCTATTTAAACATTGAAAAATTCCACAAAATTGCGATACCTGAAATAAAAACATATATACTACTCTCATTAAGAAATAAATTTAAAATAAAACCAAATACCACGGCATGTATATTATATTTATAGAACAAAACATTTAATTAACACATTTATATTATATACAAAACGTATCATAAGCACCCACCATTCTATTATGTTGATGAGGCTTATGATTCCGAACAACAATGCGTATGGGGGGAGGACGATAAAAGCCAAGACACCATGACAAAAATTGTGAGGCGAATCTGAAAGCACACAGCAAGGAGGGCCAATAAGCCAAAACTCAATATATAGGGCGCGACATAATGTGCATAACCGTTGACGGAAATAGTATTTTTCCTTGTTTAATAATTTACGTAACCTCCGGGTGAACCACAATTACTATCATAAGAGTTAATTAATAGATTAGAATAAAAACAACTATATAAATACAAAACTCGACTAGTACTAGTACCTGATCTTCTGAGTCCGCACACCAAAAAACTGCACAAGTAAACTAAATAATGACCTTCATACCAAATAACAATATTACTTGCTACCGTGAAGAACAATACCGCATGATGCGTGATAGGGTATCCAATAGACCTCTATATTGACGATAGTACAATCCAGTGTCAATCAGAGAGTATTTGAAAATTAAAACTCATGTAACGCAGGGTTAAAGTCCTCCTATCTTGGATCCTATATTAGCGAATAGACAATTTCTAGATATAAGGTCGACTTTTGAAACAATATTATATCCTGCAATGCAGAGTTGGATGCTGATAAAGTCTTATTGAGGCTACGTTCCAAAAAATTTGTCACACGTATAAAATTACTTCTGTTCCGCACTTCGGCACCTCACAATAAAAAAACCGAATGTTTTTTCATTTGTGCTAAGTTAATTGCCCTAAGCACCATTTTTCTTCATAAAAATCATCAGAGAAAAAACACAAATGCTACCCCTTAAAATAATATTATAAGTGATGGAAGTATACCTTTAAAAAAAAAGTCCCCAACAAGCCTACCTACTGGAAAATAGGAAATTTTATATATTGTCATGTTTTAAAGTTAAGGATATATTCTAATCATCAGTTATTGAAAATTCTTACCACATTTTTTGGCAAGAAGTACATTCATGAATTGATGGTTGACCGGTGGGCCACCTTCTGGTTGTACCCATGTAACATTGTCACAATCTGTGATTCATTGTGTGTTAGCACTGCTGGACAACACTTTCATATCCCATATAAGAGACAGCATATATATAGGTACAAGTACAGCAATAGTAAGGTTTTTTTCTGTAGTTGGCCAAAACCACCAAAGGGGCCAACCAACCAGGCCACATCACATAGGATCAGACATGAACGCATTCATACCCATTAATCCTAAACATCTGTCTGTATATTAAGGCGAGAGGAGTATGTCCTCGTTTTTGGTATGGTGAATAAATAAAATTGTCTCTTGGGTGTTAAGAATATAAAAATAAATTATGTTATCGCACTCACACTCCCAACAAACTGGAAGTCTGCGAAGATATACAACATACGAAAATAAAATCTATGTTTGACTTGAAGTTGTTGATTAATTCGTTCAGATACGAAGATATATTTACGAATACATCTCTTTGTGTACTTCATATTTAAACGAATGTAAACATATATTTTCCCAACGATATTACCAATACACATATGCGAAATCATGCCATCTACAGTGGGAGTGATTAAGTGAATATATTGTCTTAGGAAACTATTGCTGGGAGAATTAAATATTAGAAAATTTTCCAATGATATTAATTATAATAACACTAAGGGAAATTGGTGCAAAAAGGAGGCTTACCTTTTACATTTCGGGATTAGGGAA
>PGFW01016182.1:55511-68903 GCA_003123925.1 Haematobia irritans | reverse complement strand
GAACATTCTTCTCTTTCACTGGTTGCTGTCCGATTTTTTTTAACGCTCAATGACAGGACCTGCTTTTTTATAGCCGAGTCCAAGGGCTTTCCACATTCCGTGAACACACCTATGAAAGCTTTTTGGAAAACCATCAGAAATGTCACCCAGCAATTACTGAGAGGGGGGTGATCATGCTGAAAAACTTTGACTTTGGTCGGGAACTTGGGTTTAAACCACACCCTGTGTATGCAAGCGGACGATGCTAACCATTGCACCATCTAGCTGACTCCGATGTCAGTTTAATATTTGTTTCTTTGATTTCCCTAATCACGAGAAATGAAATAATGGTAGCCTCCTTTTTGCACCATTTCCCTTAGTGTTATTATCATGGTAAAAGGTTTCATTGGAAATTTTTGTAATTTTGATATTCTATCCCAGCATTTGTTTCCTAAGACAGAATATATTTCTTTATTAATCACTCCACCTTTGGTATATTGTATGCGATGATTTCGCAGTAGATGGTTGTATTTGGTTTATTCTTTAGTTATGATTGATAAGATATTTTGTATTCTTTGACATCGTATAGAAGTGGTGAAGTGGAGCAAATGTATGTATTCAAATTGTACAATATATCTTGCGTTAGACTCTGATTCACGGAATTATTATCAAGACAATTCAGTCAAACATTTAATGTTTTATTTATCGTTGTTTATATTCTTCGCAGACTTCCATGTTGTTCTTGGGAGTGTTGAGTGCGATACATAATGGGTGTAGGTTTTTAATATTCTTAAACACCCAAGAGCAATTTTTTCTATTTACCAATACCAAATCAACTTAGGACTATCTCTCTCGCCTTATAATATACAGCAGAATGTTTAGGATTAATGTGGTATGAATGCGTTCATGTCTGATTCCTAGTTTGATGTAGGCCTGGTGGGTATGGCCCCTTTGGCTGGTTTTGCCAACTACCAGAAAAAACCTTACTATTGCTGTATTGTCCTTATTATGATGTATATGGGTTGAAAGTGTTGTCAAGCAGTGCTACACCACAATGAATCACAGATTGTGACAATGTTTCATGGGTCAAACAGAAGGTGCCCACCGGTAACCATCATTCATGAATTGTATTCTATGCCAAAAAAGAAAGAAAACAGTATACAATAAAAATGTGTTATGACTTAGTGGAGTTTTTTACCAGGTCAAACACAAATTTCTAGTCAACGCTGCCATGAAAAATATATCGGCTACAGGGGAAAATGTACTGTATCCCATGTATATTTGTCTTCCTTTTAATATCTTTGGTATTGATTCTAGCTTTGTAAACAAATCTCCACGAATGAAAAGACTGTTTTTTCATATTTTGGCTATCACATATATACTGTTTTGGAACACATTTTTTCCACTTTTTTCGGAGTGCAGACATATAATGTTCATAACTTAGCATAACCATGTTTGGGACATTATATGTTTAATATTTTGAAAATTTATTGTTTTGGACATAAAACTGTTGTGTTTAAAAATTTGTGTTCCAAACATATATGTTTATGCCCCAAAATTTGAACAACAGTCTTTTTCATTCTTGTTTAGATTTGTTACTAAGCCTATAGATCAATACAAGATCATTAGGGAAGGACAATTACATGTGGATACATGTTCATTTTTTCCCCCTGTTAGCGATTATATTTGTCATGGCTAGCGTTGACTAAAAATTTTGGTTTGACCTGTAACTCTGTATTACCACATTTTGGTTATATATGTTTTCTTTCTTTTTTTGGCAAGAAGACACTTCATGAATTTGATGGTTGGCGTTTTGTGGGCCACCTTACTGGTTGTTACCAGTGGTAACATTGTCACAATCTGTGATTCTTGTTGTTAGGCACTGCTGGCACACCTTTCATATCCCATATAATAAATATATAAGGGTACAAGTACAGCAATAGTAAGGTTTTTTTCTGTAGTTGGCCAAAACCACAAAGGGGCCACACCCCAGGCCACTCACATAGGGTCAGACAGATGAACGCATTCATACCATTAATCCTCAACATCCTGTCTGTATATTAAGGCGAGAGAGTATGTCCTCGTTTTTGGTATGGTGTAAATAAAATTGCTCTCTTGGGTGTTAAGTATTAAAAAAAATTAATGTTAATTCGCACTCACACTCCCAACAAACTGGAATGTCTGCGAAATATACAACATACGAAATAAAATCTATGTTTGACTTGACGTTGTTGATTAATTCGTTCAGATACGAGATATATTGCGAATACATCTCTTTGTGGTACGTTCATATTTAAACGAATGTAAACAATATTTTCCCAACATATTACCAATACACATATGCGAAACTCATGCCATCTACACGTGGGAGAGATTAAGTGAAATATATATTGATCTTGAAAACTATTGCTAGGGAGGATTACAATTAGAAAATCTTTCAATGATTATTAATTTAATAACACTAAGGGAAATTGGTGAAAAAGGAGGCTTACCTTTTACATTTCGGATTAGGGACAAACAAATATTAATCATCGGAGTCACTGTGGTGCAATGGTTAGCATGTCCGCCTTGCATACACAGGGTCGTGGGTTTAAACCCAGTTTCGACCAAATATCAGAAAGTTTTTCAGCAGTGGATCACCCCCTCTCAGTAATGCTGGTGACATTTCTGAGTGTTTCAAAGCTTCTCTAGGTGGTTTCACTGGAATGTGGAAAGCCGCTTGGACTCGGCTATAAAAAGCAGGTTCCTTGTCATTGAGCTTAAAATAGAATCGGACAGCACTCAGTGATAAGAGAGAAGTTCACCACTGTGGTATCACAATCGACTGTATAGTCTAATTGAGACTGAAATATCGGGCTATTACTATACCTAACCTATAGTCGAATCGCTTTATTTTTTCCATATTTCATCATTTAGATATATGCCTTTTTGCATGCATTTTGGAAAAATTTGTGCGGCACTTTGCACTCGTTGAAGGTTTCCAAAATATACATCTGGGCGCATAACCGCTTATTCATTGTCGAAAAACTTTTTTTTTAAGTACGGATAAACGAGTCATTCGACTAATCAAGTTGAGGACGAATGACTTCTCAATCGATGTTTTGAGGGCCTCAAAATGTGTGAGGAGTGTATTTATCGGGCGGTTGGTTTTCCTGTTTTCTTGGAGACTCAGAAAATGCTTGTGTTACAACTCCAGAATTAACTGTTCTGTGTTGTTTAGTGTGTACGATTGACTGTCCTGTTTTTCAGAACAGGCGACCCATTTGACTTGGTAGGGTGCTTCGTGAGGCGTGAACTTTTTGCTGGATTTGGCTTCTTGAGAACATATTGTACCGTAAAACGATTCATCACCTGTTCCGATGTCGAAATTACGTCTTGACGTACGACGATCGTTTTGTGGCCATTTTCGACCAATATCGGACGAGCCGTTTCCTTTGAGCGCTCGACAAATTGTGTTATGGAAATCAACGCAAACAAAAAAATTTTTTGACGGTCCAATTGGTCATGCAATACTTGATGTATGCTGGGGTAATCACGGATTATAACTTCGTTCGTAAAAAATTGTGATACGATTAAAGTTTTGCGATCACGAATTTCGATCGAGTTTAGTCAATTTCTCTAGCTTGCCATCAGCAAAAACAGAAGCAGAACAAGATGAACGACACATTAAGTTAGCGACCAAAACTGAATGTAGAAAACACCTGTTTTTGAAGTTTCAAACGTTAAAAGTCTTTGTCTTGCATGTATATCTTATGGACCAATATTTTTACATTCCTCCGTTCCTTCTACTTGGGAGGATGGGAGATGGATTAATAAATTCGCGACACAATAAGGAATAAAAAGGGCGCACTTCGTTATTGGTGTAAGTACATGGGTTTGAAAATGGTGTGCACTGTTGAGATGTAACCTTGTTTGCACGGCTCATGGACGATTTCGGCTGCGAGGGAGGCGAATAGAAAAATTTTTGGGCATGTCACACGTCAATTCTATCGGCTTTACCTTTGTCTTGGCCGTCTTAAAGCTTTTTCAGTGGAAGCCTTCTCTTCACTATTCTTACAAGGTGGTCCAGAAGCGTTATTGTTGTCACGGAATGGTACGCGTATTGGTTGACCATCTCATTGGATACCGTCTGCATATGACTTCATATGGTTCTCCGCACAAGCTAGGATGCCTCGCTCCGAACTCGACTATGACCACATTTTTGTTTACATTTATTTGGAGTTGCCTTATCGAACTAAACTTAATATTTTACTATTCACTATATGGCGAAAACAATGTAAAAAAAAAGGTGAAAAAATTTTTACGATTGCAATATTTCCATCGAAATTTGTCGATCAAAAAAATCGATTCGACTCCGTGTCCGAAAATTTAGATTTCGACAAAAGTTCTCGATATCGAATTGCCTGACTTAGCCCCTGGTTCCCTAATGCCTAGATTTGTTCATTTCACGATACGTCATATCAAGACCTTGCAATTATCCGTTTTGTCCGCAGATCAATGGTTTCGCAAAAACTGTTTTGGCGACCTTACGAATTCGCCTTGGAGTGAGTTTATGACCACGGTCTTGAATTCCCATACTCGACTAAACCATAGTCCCTTGATGGGTCTTCATCGGCAAAAACTTAATTATGGTTCATTGATCCACTGTTGTTGGTTAATCCATTTCAATGTTAAATAAACAAGTAAGGGAAGTCTAAACGGTCGGGCGGGGCCACCTATATTATTACCTGCCCCTTTGCTTATTTAAATTTTCGATACATATCAATCCGGTCATGTGTTGGGGGACTTTATCATTAAAGTTTGTCCAATTACATACATTTACAATATCACTCGATCTGGGACGAATTGTAGATTCAAAAATTTAGTGGCTAATGACTAGGGTGGAACATAATTGGTTAGTAAAACAATATGGGAATATTTATCTGAAGATTTTAAGGAACTTCGCAAAGTTTATTTTTATATTATCGTTCCGATATATATGTATTTAGAAGTTTAGGAAAATTAGAGGTCACTTTTCACCTTTTCGATGCAGTTGGCGTTTTACAAGGAAACTGTTGGTTTTTGACCATTTTGGTCGGAATTCAGAACATATAAATGGAGCTATCTCTAAATCTGAACGTTACCCAAATTTTGGACACATCGCTTACAATGCTCATTTCTCCTCCCTGTGCAAAATTTCAACTAAATCAGAGTAAGATTGGCACTGCGGTGATATGTGTGTACATCGGCGCGAAACGATTTATGGGGCTATATCAATCTGAACCGATTTTAATAAAATTTGGCACCACTTGCTCACTACTAATTGTACTCTTGGAGCAAAATTTCAACCAAATTGGGTAAATACTGGCTTCTGGGACCGTTAAGTCCATTATCGAGGCGCAGATATATGGGAGCTTCCTAATTGAACAATTCCTCATAAAATTTGAACTTGCAACACTAGTACTAATTTTCTTTTGTGCAAATTTTAAGCAAATTAGGGTAACTTGGGCTTCTGGGGCCATATAAGTCCTATGGGCGAATAAATATATATGGGAGCTATTTAAATCTGGACGATTTTTCAAATCATAGGATTCTATTCCGGAGCAAAAACACACTTACTTTGTCAATTTGAAGCGATGACTAACTGCGACCTAGACTTTCGATTACAAAAACTGTGTTCACGGACAGACGGGCATGGCTATTCCTCAGGGCGCACCTTGGCGTTTTGCCAAGCATGTGCTATCTCGTTCTCTTCTGGGTGTTGCAAAATACTATGCACTAACTTATAATGCCCTGTTCACCGGTGTGGCGCATGGTTATAATAAAGCACGGTAATGTCACGATTTAATTCCCTTTTTTGGGCGAGCTGAATCTTTTAAGTTGCTGTGGAAACACAATAGCGCTCGTATGACAAACACTTCTCGGTTCTATTAACTAAACTTATCAAGCCTAGCCTGCTATTTGAGCGTTTGAGTTCAATAGAGTAATCAAACTCTTGTTGAATCTAAGGTCGTCATCGGGTATTACTGTTTGTTATGAATAAAGAACGTTTTTTTCCTGTATTCATCACTTGGAACATAGGTGCATTTACCGGAATAAGAAACGTTTAAAGCATGACAATGAATTTCATAATCTGTAAATTTTAAAAGTCTGAGTATTACCTTTGACAGCACCGAAATGTGCTAACTTAAATACTGACTCTCACACGCCTATCATCTCTTGAGTAATTGATTGCTACAAAAAGGATCTTTGTACAATAGGACCACCTATGCTAATGCTTCCAATAATGTATCATTCTAAGGCTGACGATCTTAGGTCCATTTATGCTCCTTTGAGCCGTACAAATTATCCAGACAGTGGTAAAGAAAATCTGTTTCACTTCAGTTTTTAACAAGCCTCTTGTTTAAAGGTTGAAATGTGTTCCGTCTAGCAGGTCATTCTAATTACTGGATATACGGCAATGTATGCACATCTATATTTAATTAAATTAAGTTCCTTCGGCATTTATTTTTAGCGTTTTTTTTACATGAATTCGAATTCTAAATTGTCAAATAATAAAATGATAACTGAATCTTATAAAAATTTATCAATATTATTATTTCTGTTTTTGTTAAAAACTATGTATTTTTTCTAAAGGACTCTTTAGTTTTTGACGTACGGTACATTAACGGGCATAAGTTTCGCGACCCATCTCTATGGCTATGGACTTCGACAAAATCTTCAACATATGGCTGAGTAGTTCATGTTCTTTTCTATATAGGTGTCAAAAATCGGAGCGGTATAGGATTGGTTTATATGTGTTTTTATTGACTATCTTTTTAAATTATTTCCCACTGTAAAAATTACATATGCGAGGGGCACAAACAATCTTTTAATTGTCTTCCAGTATCAGCTGGGACAAAGAAATAACAAAAAACGCCATCATACTTCGAAATGAACAAAAACCAATCACCACTGTGGTATCACAATCGACTGTATAGTCTAATTGAGACTGAAATATCGGGCTATTACTATACCTAACCTATAGTCGAAAATCGCTTTATTTTTTCCACAATATTCATCATTAGATCTATGCCCTTTTTGCATGCATTTGAAAAATTTGTCGCGGCACTTTTGCCACTCTGATTGAGGTATCTCCAAAATATACATTCTGGACGCATCAACCGCTTCTTCATTGTCGAAAAACCTCTTATTTTATTTTTACGTACGGGAATAAAAAGAAGTCATTCGATATCAAGTGAGGACGAATGACTCATCAAATCGATGTTTTGAGGGCTCAAAATGTGTGAGGAGTGATATGTCATCGGCGGTTGGTTTTCCTGTTTTCTTGGAAGACAACTCGCAAATGCTTGTGTACAACTCAGAATTAACTGTTCTGTGTTGTTTAGTGGTACGATTGCAACATGTCCTGTTTTTCCAGAAAACAGGCGACCATTTGATTGGTAGTGCTTCGTGAGCGTGAAACTTTTGCTGGATTTGGCTCATCTTGAGACACACATACTTGTACCCGTAAATCCACGATTCATCACCTGTCACGATGTCGAAATACGTCTTGAAGTACGACGATCGTTTTGTGGACCATTTCTTTCGACCAATCGGAACGAGCCGTTTCTTTGAGCGATCGACAAATTGTGTGGCATCCAACGCAAACAAAAAATTTTTTGACGGTCAATTGTCCATGCAATATTGAATGTATGCTGGGGGCTAATCACGCTCAGTCTATAATTCGGTTATCGAAAAAATTGTGTATACGATTAAACAGGTTTTGCGCATCGAACGACATGGTCGATCGAGTTTGTGCAATTCGTCTCTAGCTTGCCACACAGGCAAAAACAGAAGCAGAACACAGATGAAATGACAGGAACATTAAGTTAGCGACACAAAATGAATGTAGAGAAACACCATGTTTTTGAAGATGTTCAAACGTTAAAAGTCTAAATTGTATTGCATTATATCTTATCGGACCAATATTTTTACATTTCCTCCGTATTCCTTCTTACTTGGAGGATGGTGAGATGGTATATAAATCAATTTCGCCGACAAATAAGGAATTAAAAGGGGCGATTCTGTTATTGCCGTGCTAAGTACATGGGTTGAAATGGTGTGCGACTGTTGAGATGCTCACCTTGTTTGCAACGGCTCATGGACGATTTCGGCTGACGAGGAGGCGAATAGCAAAAAATTTTTAGTGGCATGTCAACGTCAATTCTATCGCTTTACTTATGTCTGCCGTCTTAAAGCATTTTTCCAGTGGAAGCCTTCATCATTCACTATTCTTACTAGGTGGTCCAGAAGCGTTAACGTTGTCACGGAATGGTACGGTAATTTGGTTTGATCACAATTCTTGATACCGATCTAAGCATATGCACTTCAGTATGGTTCTCCGCCCAAGCTAGGATGGCTCGCTCCGAACTCGACATGGACCAATTTTGTTTAACACTTTATTGGAGTTGCCTTATCGAACTAAACTAATATTTACTATTCCTATATGGCGAAAACAGATGCTAAAAAACAAGTGAAAAAATTTTTTGACGATTGCATATTTACCAATCGAAATAGATTGTCGATCAAAAAAATCGATATCGACTCCGGTGTCCGAAATTTAAGATTTCGATCAAAAGTTCTCGATATCGAATCCGGCCTGACTTAGGCCCCTGTTCCTACATGCCTAGATTTGTTCATTTCACGATACGTCATTCAAGTACCTTGCAATATCCGTTTGTCCGCCACAGATCAATGCCGTTTCCCGCAAAACAACTGATTTTGGACGACCTATAACGAAATTCGCCTTGGAGTTCGAGTTTGATGACCACGGTTTGACATTCACCATACCATCTGACTAAACCACTAGTCCTTGATGGGCTCTTTCATCGGGCCCCAAGAAACTTAATATTGTGTTACATGAATCCACTGTTGTTGCAGTTAATAATCCATTTCAATGGTTTAAATAAAAACAAGCTAAGGACAGTCTAAACGTCGGCGGTCGGCCGGACATATTATACTGCCCCTTTGCTCCACATTCTAAATTTATCCGATACATATCACATCCGGTCATGTGTGGGGCTATATTAAAGTTTGTCCACAATTACATACATTTAAATATCACTCGATCTGGACGAATTTCGATAGATTCAACAAAATTTTAGCGTTCGGCTAAATGACTAGGGTGGAATCATAATTGGTTAGTAAACACAATATGGGAAATATTTAGAGATCGCAAGAATTTAAGGAAACTTTCGCAAAGTTTATTTTTATTTATCGTTGACGATATATTATGTATTAGAAGTTTAGTCCGGAAAATTAGAGTCACTTTTACACTTTTCGATAGCCAGCTGGCCGTTTTACAAGGAAAATGTTGTGTATGTATTGACCTGATTTTTGTCGAAATCAGAACATATAAATATGGACCTATTATCTAAATCTGAACCGATTTCAACCAAATTTGGCCACACATCGTACAATGCTACATTTCTACTCCCTGTGCAAAATTTCAACTAAATCAGAGTAAAAGATTGGCACTGCGGTGATATGAGTGGTACATCGGGCGAAACGATAGTATATGTATGGGAGCTTATCTAAATCTGAACCGATTTTAATAAAATTTGGCACACTTGACTACACTACTAATTGTACTCCTAGAGCAAAATTTCAACCAAATTGGGGTAAAACTATGGCTTCTGGGACCGGTATTAGTCCATATCGGCGCAGATATATGGGAGGACTATACCTAAATCTGAACCATTTCATAAAATTTGACACTTGGACATTAGTACTAATTTTCTTCTTGGTGCAAAATTTTAAGCAAATTTAGGGTAAACTTGGCTTCTGGGGCCCATATAAGTCCATATCGGGGCGAAATTTATATATGGATGGGAGCTATATTTAAATCTGAACGATTTCTTCCAAAATCAATAGGATTCTATTCCGGAGCCAAAACACTACTTTGTGCCAAATTTGAAGACGATTGGACTAAAACTGCGACCTAGACTTTGATTACAAAAATGCTGTTCACGGACAGACGGGCATGGCTATACGACTCAGGAGCGCACCCTGAGCAGTTTTGCCAAAGACACCATGTGTCATCTCGTTCTCCTTCTGGGTGTTGCAAACATGCATAACTTATAATGCCCTGTTCCACAGGTGTGGCGCAGGGTATAATAAAAGCACCGATAATGTCACGATGTATTCCATTTTTTGGGCGAGATGAATCTTTTAAGTTGCTGTGAACAACACAAATAGCGCTCGTATGACAAAACATTCTCGGTTCGTATAACCTCAAAATTATCAAGCATAGACATACGCTTTGAGCGTTTGAGTTCAATAGAGTATCAAACCTTTGTTGAATATAAGGATTGTCATGGTAATATGTTGTATGAATAAGAACGTTTTTTTTCCTGTATTCATTCCACTTGGGAACATAGGGCATTTACACGAATAAGAACGTTTAAGCATGAAAAATGAATCTTCATAATCTCGTAAAATTTTAAAAGGTCTGAGTATTAACTTTGATCAGCACAGAAATGTGCTAACTAAAAATACTGACGTCAGTATTTTAGTTAGCACATTTCTGTGCTGATCAAAGTTAATACTCAGACCTTTAAAATTTTACGAGATTATGAAGATTCATTTTTCATGCTTAAACGTTCTTTATTCGTGTAAAATGCCCTATGTTCCCAAGTGGAATGAATACAGGAAAAAAAACGTTCTTATTCATACAACATATTACCATGACAATCCTTATATTCAACAAAGGTTTGATACTCTATTGAACTCAAACGCTCAAAGCGTATGTCTATGCTTGATAATTTTGAGGTTATACGAACCGAGAATGTTTTGTCATACGAGCGCTATTTGTGTTGTTCACAGCAACTTAAAAGATTCATCTCGCCCAAAAAATGGAATTAAATCGTGGACATTATCGTGCTTTTATTATACCCTGCGCCACACTGTGGAACAGGGCATTATAAGTTATTGCATATGTTTGCAACACCCAGAAGGAGACGAGATAGACACATGGTGTCTTTGGCAAAACTGCTCAGGGTGCGCTCCTGAGTCGATATAGCCATGCCCGTCTGTCCGTGAACACATTTTTGTAATCAAAGTCTAGGTCGCAGTTTTAGTCCAATCGTCTTCAAATTTGGCACAAGTATGTGTTTTGGCTCGGAATAGAATCCTATTGATTTTGGAAGAAATCGGTTCAGATTTAAATATAGCTCCCATATATATATTTCCGCCGATATGGACTTATATGGCCCCAGAAGCCAGAGTTTTACCCTAATTTGCTTAAAATTTTGCACAAGAAGAACAATTAGTACTAGTGTCAAGTGTCAAATTTTATGGAAATTGGTTCAGATTTAGGTATAGCTCCCATATATCTTGCGCCCGATATGGACTAATACGGTCCCAGAAGCCATAGTTTTACCCCAATTTGGTTGAAATTTTGCTCAAGGAGTACAATTAGTAGTGTAGTCAAGTGTGCCAAATTTTATTAAAATCGGTTCAGATTTAGATATAGCTCCCATATTATATCGTTCGCCCGATGTACACTCATATCACCGCAGTGGCCAATCTTTTACTCTGATTTAGTTGAAATTTTGCACAGGGAGTAGAATTAGCATTGTAGCGATGTGTGCCAAATTTGGTTGAAATCGGTTCAGATTTAGATATAGCTCCCATATTCATATGTTCTGATTTCGACAAAAATGGTCAAAATTACCAACATGTTTCCTTGTAAAAATTCGCCAACCTGCTTAGTCGAAAAGTTGTAAAAGTGACTCTAATTTTCCTAAACTTCTAATACATAATAATTATCGAACGATAAATAAAAAATAAACTTTTGCGAAGTTTCCTTAAAATTGCTTCAGATTTAAATATTTCCCATATTTGTTTTACTAACATTATGTTCCACCCTAGTCATTAGCCGACTTAAATTTTGTAGAAGTCTATCAAATTCTGTCCAGATCGAGTGATATTTAAATGTATGTATTTGGGACAAACCTTTATATATAGCCCCCAACACATTTGACGGATGTGATATGGTATCGAAAATTTAGATATACAAAGTGGTGCAGGGTATAATATAGTCGGCCCCGCCCGACTTTAGACTTCCCTTACTTGTTTTTTATTTAACATTGAACATGGATTAACTCAACAACAGTGGATCAATGAACATAATTAAGTTTTTGGCGATGAAGACCCATCAAGGACTAGGGTTTATCGATGGTATGGTGAATTCAACCGTGGTCATAAATCACTCCAAGGCGAATTTCGTTAAGGTCGTCCAAAATCAGTTGTTGTTGCGGAAACCATTGATGCTGCGCGACAACGGATATTGCAAGGTCTTGATATGACGTATCGTGAAATTGAGACAATCTTAGGCATTAGTGGAACCAGGGGGCTAATCACGGCATTCGATATCGAGAACTTTTGATCGAAATCTAAATTTTTCGGATCACGGGAGTCGATATCGAGTTTTTTTGATCGACAATTTTTTCGATTGGTAAATTGCAATCGTAAAACATTTTTCACTTGTTTTTTACATTGTTTTCGCCATATAGGAATAGTAAATATATTAGTTTTAGTTCGATAATGCAACTCCAATAAATGTTAAACAAAAATTGGTCATAGTCGAGTTCGGGAGCGAGCATCCTAGCTTGGCGGAGAACCATATGTAAGGTGCATATGCTAGATCGGTATCCAAGAGATTGTGATCAACCCAATACCGTACCATTCCGTGACAACATAACGCTTCTGGACCACCTTGTAAGAATAGTGAATGATGAAGGCTTCCACTGGAAAAATGCTTTAAGACGGCAGACAATGTAAAGCGATAGAACCTGACTGACATGCCCAAAAAAATTTTTTCTATTCGCCTCCTTCGTCAGCCGAAATCGTCCATTGAGCCTGCAAAAAGGTGACATTCTAACAGTGCACACCATTTCAAACCCATGTACTTACACCAATAACAATGTGCCCTTTTATTCCTTATTTGTCGCCGAATTATTTTATATTCATCTCATCCTCCAAGTAGGAAGGAATTCGGAGGAATGTAAAAATATTGGTCCATAAGATATAATGCAATACAATTTACTTTTTACTTTGAAATCTTCAAAAACATGTGTTTTTCTACATTCTATTTTGTGTCGCTAACTTAATTTTGTCATTTCATCTTGTTCTGCTTCGTTTTTTGCTGTTGGCAAGGCTAGAGAAATTGCATCAAATTTCGATCGAATGTCGTGATCCAAACTTTTAATCGTATCGACAATTTTTTCGATACGATTATGAATGCCGTGATTAGCCCCAGCATACATTCAATATTGCATGGACAATTGACCGTCAAAAAAATTTTTTGTTTTGCGTTGATTTGCCACACACAATTTGTCGATCGCTCAAAGAAACGGTCGTCCGAATTGGTCGAAACTCTCTCTTTTGGGG
>PGFW01016181.1:2393-18214 GCA_003123925.1 Haematobia irritans | reverse complement strand
TTCTACCTTGGGCCATCAGGCTACTGCTTGTTCGCGGTTAAACCGTGTAAAAATTGGAGGATCATTAGATATGGTTAGATCTCCAATAGATTTGTGCCACTTTAAGATCCACTATAGGATAGATTAATTATACCTAAAGAAATTTGATCTAGGCCAATATTGAGATATGATCAGATCTAATTCCATAGTAATTAGATATGATTAGATCTTAACATTTTTCCGATGTACTCATATCTAATTGTATCAAATGAGATCCCTCAATTTTTACTCGGGATTGCAGAACTCCTTTATTAGAGCCAATTGTATCAAATGAGATCCCTCCTAAATTGATGATCCCTCAATTTTTATCCTCCTAATTGTATCAAATGAGATCCCTCAATTTTTACTCGGGATTGCAGAACTCCTTTATTAGAGCCAAGTTGGCTTCACGAGAAGGCTGTGAAACTTACTTGTCGCAGTTTTTTTTTTTTTTTTTTTTTGGCACAAAAACCACGCACGAAATTTTCTTTGTCGTACACTTTACAGGAAAATCGCATAAAACTAGGTCTGTCTTGACAGGACCATCCCAACCCAATTTGATTTGCGGCCCAAAAACTTGATGGATTTTGTTGTGAGAAGCGCTAGTCTAGACCAGAGCTTCCCAACTTGGGGGCACCACGTGGTTCCAGGGGGCGCAGCGTCATTTTTGGTTGAGCAGCTTTTGTATCTTTGAATTTGTTAAAACAACACAAATTTATAAGCTCAAAACATAAATAATATACCACAAAAGAACGTACCATTCGTACCTTTCGAAATGTTAATTTATAAACACAGTGAGAAAAGAGTAGAAGTGCCTCTGCAATACCATAATTTGGTGTAGGTTTTCCATTATTAGTCGTTCACTACCTTTATTTGCACTCGCTAAATTTCTTGCTAAAATATCAGAAATAGTATCCACTTTTTTTAAATGTGTGAAGACAAAACACATTTTAAAATTTTTGATACAATTTTCGTCACTTTTAGACATACAGTCGAAATATAAAAATGCCTTAATGTTAAAACTGATTTGAGATGTACTTTATCAGTAATAGTACCAATTATTAAAAAACTATCTAATGAACAGAACAATTGCCAAATTTCCCACTAATTGATAAACTCGTTTAAAGGGTGATACGGTCAAAATTTGGTCAATATAAACTTGACGTATTTCTTTCAATTTTGCATTTAAAAAACCTGAACACCCCTCATTTTGAAGGTGTGTGTGTAGAAATGTTGCTCCTATTTTGATTTTGGAATTCACTCTTCAGTTGTCAAAATGCCGTCCAAGCAAGAAGAGCAGCGTATCAAAATTTTGCTCGCGCATCGCGAAAATCCGAGCTACTCGCACGCAAAGCTGGCAAAATCGCTAAAAGTTGCCAAATCAACCGTTAGGTTAGGTTAGGTTAGGTTATGTGGCAGCCCGATGTATCAGGCTCACTTAGACTATTCAGTCCATTGTGATACACAAGTGGTGAACTTCTCTCTTATCACTGAGTGCTGCCCGATTCCATGTTAAGCTCAATGACAAGGGACCTCCTTTTTATAGCCGAGTCCGAACGGCGTTCCACATTCCAGTGAAACCACTTAGAGAAGCTTTGAAACCCTCAGAAATGTCACCAGCATTACTGGGTGGTGGATAATCCACCGCTGAAAAACATTTTGGTGTTCGGTCGTAGCAGGAATCGAACCCACGACCTTGTGTATGCAAGGCGGGCATGCCTAACCATTGCACCACGCGTGGCTCAAACCGTTACAAATGTAATTAAAGTGTTTGGGGAACGTTTTCGACAGCCAGGAAGTCTGGATCGGGGGGGCAATCGAAAACCGGAAGCCGCTGAGACGACAAAAAGAGTTGCCGGTATTTCAAGCGAAACCCTAACCTCTCTCTCCGAGATGCCGCAAATAAAGCTGGGTGTATCGTCTACAACCGTGCAATCGAGCCAAAAAACGAGCCGGACTTATCGATTTACAAGAAGTAGTGACTCCAAATCGGCGATGATAAACAAAATACGACGGCCAAAGCGCGATTCCGGAGGCTGTACACGACGATGCTGACGAAGTTGACTGCGTGTAATGGACGACGCAACGTACGTCAAAGCCGACTACAAGCAGCTTCCGGGACAGGAGTTTTTATACGGCAAAAAAGGGGAAAGGTAGCAGATATTTAAGCACATAAAACTGTCAAAGTTCGCAAGAAATATCTGGTTTGGCAAGCCATCTGTACCTGTGGCTTGAAAAAGCAGCATTTAGCTTTCCGGGACTGTCAACCAAGAAATTACGTGAAAGAGTGTTTGAATAAAACGTCTGCTGCCTTTCCTGAACGTTGTTCCGTACTGTTTTGGCCGGATTTGATCTTGCATTACGGTAAAAAGGCCATGGAGTGGTACGCCGCCAACAACGTGAAGGTGTTCCCAAGGACAAGAACCCTACAACACGCCAGAGCTCCGCCCAAATTGAGAAATACTGGGCTATTGTCAAGCGGAACTAAAGAAGACCAAAAAAACTGCTAAGGACGAGCAGCATTTCAAGGCAAACTGCTTTTATGCGGTGAAGAAAGTGACAAGGTGGCTGTACAAATCTGATGGCAGGTGTCAAGCGTGAGCCCGCAATTCGGATTTGGAAAAGCGAAAGCCTAACTGAATATTTTTCCTGAATTTTATACTAATTGAACTTGAAAGAGAAATTTAATTTGATTTTTTAAATAAACGATTTCACTGATTTACACGCGTTTTCCCTTGACCAAATTTTGACCGTATCACCCTTTATATTAATATTCATTAACATTGTTATTTTTAATCATTATTGATCACATTTTTAGGTTTTGTTAACATTTTTTTCTGATTGTTTGGGTAATCAGAATTTGTTTTAGGTTGGGGGCGCAGCGAAATCGAAACAGTTTTTGGGGGGCGCAAAGCAAATTGGGTTGGGAAGCTCTGGTCTAGACGATCAAGAAGTCAAATCGGGCTATACCAAAGCATGAACTCATTCACACCATATTCGGCACAACTGTGTGGATAAAAACAACGGTTTATATGGTGGCTATATCAAAACCTGGACCTGGATATAGCACATGTTCGAATTTAAACTGCTTGCAAAGAAAAAACAAATATGTGCCAAAATTTAATTGTGATAATATCAAAACTGAAGTCTAATGTGTGATTACCACAGACAGACAGACGGATATGGTTATATCGTCTTACAATTTCTCCCTGATCAAAAATATACAAACATTATAACATATATAGTTAGAAATCAATATTTCGATGTGTTACGCACCCTTAATATCTACCTATATAAGCCTCGTTAGTACTTAGGTTATGTATATTGGAAGCCCTATATTTTAGGCTCACTTATGGTACGGTCCACA
The DNA here is from genome assembly GCA_003123925.1 of Haematobia irritans. Classification (NCBI taxonomy): domain Eukaryota; kingdom Metazoa; phylum Arthropoda; class Insecta; order Diptera; family Muscidae; genus Haematobia; species Haematobia irritans. The sequence continues at coordinate 14,829 of PGFW01016181.1, read as the reverse complement.
CTGGGCAAAATATTGACAGAAATCACAAAAAAAAACTGTCGCCACAGTCAAACCCAGCAACCATTTAGCTCATATTGGATATATTAAAATAACAATATTTTCCAAAAGTTGTATCCAAATATTTCGAAAGTGCTCCCGGAAAAAAGTTTCATATTCATTTTAGACAAATATTTGCCTAGTGTCACCAGACAATTCAGTCCATTGTGATACCACAGTGGTAAACTTCTCTCTTTTTGCAGGTTTTAAATAGATAATTCTATAAATAATTATGAACCGGTATGATCTGATCTAAGTTTACCACGGTAATTAGAGAAGCAACCACACCCTCATAAAAAATCGCTTGTAACATATACTCCCAAACATATTTTGCTTCAAGCATATACATTTTTGGGTATTGCCCATTGCGTAGCTAGGGGGGGTGCTGGGGGGGGCTATGCCCCCCCAGAATAGTTCTTGCCCCCCCCCCAGAATAATCAAAGCTACAGTTGTTTTATAATTTAATTCAAGCTTTGCGATGTGTTTAATCCAATTAAGATTGTGTCAGAGAGAGTATGTTACATATTTTTTAGTATTGATATTACATTACAACTAAAAACACGTAAATAAAAACACTAAAAGGAAACTTGAGACGCACATTTTCAAAAATAGTCAATTTATAACTACGTTGATTAAAATCATAAATCGTCACATGCCCAATTTACCATCTAAAATCGTCAAAATCACGAAAAATCCACAGAGTTGGCACCGCTGCTCTCGACAGTTGCTTCGTTGTATTCTGTTCTCAGAGAATTTTTAAAAACTAATCGAAGATAGACGTTTTATAATATTCAATTTATTTTTTGCCTTTTATTTAATTTTTTATTCTTAGTATTTTTTATACACGATGAATATATTAAGTTTATGTTTTGCTTTATGATTTCTAGTCCTGTTTTAAAACACACATTTTAAATAAAATTTAAAAATCATATGTTTGTTGTCTTGAATTAAAAATAAATTACAAACAATATTTTTCAAACACATACTTAAAGCAATGCTTTTATTTTTTGTTATATTAAATAATGGTAAGTTGCTATTTGATTATTTATAGCGGTGTCGTGGAACCGGCTCCCACACACAATAAAATATTTTTTGTCTTCAACCATGAAATTAATTGATCTAATTAATTATACCCTTCACCACTACTGTGGTACAGGTATAATAAGTTTGTGCATTTTGTATATATACGCGCAAGAAATAGTGGTCATAGACCCATCTTTTTAGTATTACCGATCGGGTAAGAATTAAAATCTGAGTCGATTTAGCGATGTCCGTCTGTCTGTCTGTCTGTCTGTCCGTCCGTCTGTCTGTATATGTAATTTTGTGCAAAAGTACAGCTCGCAATTTAAGTCCGATCGTCCTCCAAATTTGGCATAGGGCCGTTTCTTTTTTCAGATTTAGATATAGCTGCCATATATAATTATCTACGATGTGGTCATAGTTAGCGTGTTTATCAACCAATTTTCTTGAAATACCGTACATCCAAATATTTAATGAATCTCGCAAATCTTGCAAAATATCAGCCAAATCGGTTCAGATTTAGATATAGCTCCCATATATATCTTTCGTCCGATTTAGACTCATATGACCACAGAGCCCAAAATTTACTACCGATCTTCATGAAATTTTGCACAGAGGGTAGAATGGCATTTCACCATGCTTGGTACACTTGATTGAAATCGGTTCAAATTTAGATATAGCTCCCATATATATTCTTTCGTCCGATTTGAACTTATATGGCCACAAAAGCCAGAGATTTGCCGTGATTTGCTTCAAATTTTGCACAAGGGGTACGTTTAATAGTATCGTTAAGTGTGTCAAATTTTGTTAAAATCGGTTCAGATTTAGATATAGCTCCCATATATATCTTTCGTCCGATTGAACTTATATGGCCTCAAAATCCAGGGTTTTGCCGTGATTTGCTTCAAATTTCGCACAAGGAGTACGTTTAGTAGTATAGGTAATTGTGCCAAATTTGGTTGAAATCGATTCAGATTTAGATATGGCTCCCATATATATCTCCCGTCCGATTTGCACTCATATGACCAGGGGGCCAAAGTTATACTCCCATTTACGTGAAATTTCGCATAGATAGCAGAATTATTATTCTAACTATACATGTCAAATTTATTCAAAATCGGTTCAGATTGTATATAGCTCCCATATATACGTACACCAGAGTTGGGGAAATATGGTCGACTGTTTCATATTTTAGACCCATTTTCAATGGGATTTTCCTCCAATTGACTGGATAGTTTCCACAGAGAATACAAATATGGCCAAAATTCTCACAGTTTACACAAAATTCTGTGATGATTTCCCCATATCCTACACACTGCAATGCCAAAATTTCCACAGAACGGATGAGTTTTAAATAAGGCTCCAAGTCGCCCTACACATATCTTGGCGAGATCTAACCAATATCCTTGTAAAAATATTTCGATGTGTTACAAACGGAATGACAAATTTTGAATACACGTCCCCCTCCCCCCATTAAAAGAAACACCCCTTAGGGAGATTGGTCGACCTACTTACCACATTAATGTAGCAGATTCATTATATTGAAATACATTGCATGCCTTCCTATTTTTCATTCTCACTCTCTCTGCTATCGTATATTCTTTTCTAAAATTTAAAATTAATGCTTTATTTTCTTCCTTTATTGTTTTCATTGACCAGATATACTAAGCAAAAAAGTTACGGCTGTAGCAGTGGCCTTACCACAAACCCAGACAACAGCATCATTAGGTGGAGCAACGGTGGCATTTGTTGAAAATTTCCAATTCGATGCTTTCGATACAACGCGAACAACATTTGCCTCGTCCTCGTTATCGTCGTCGTCTGCGTCATTGTCATCATTTGAAGAGGCCGGTGGTACACAAATGTCGTCTTTCCCAACATCTTTAGCCACTTCATTAGGGCCTTTCTCCTCTATGACATCATCGTCGTCATCATCATCATCAGCAGCAGCAGCAGCATATCCAACGTTGGTATCAACAACTTCAACTGGATATCATAACTTCAAGACATCCAGAATTATGAGCAGCCTGAACAGTATTAGCAGTAGCATACATCCCATCAGTCCAACCTATGGGACACCTACAGCTCATGGACTGCATACTACATTTAGGGGCAGTACCGCGAGTAGCAGAGGCAGCACTAGATCCAAATTTATGGGTACACAACAGACCAGCACGGCCACATTGGGACTTGGCTCCACCAGCGCATTACCTTCATTCAAGAATTTCATGAAGAACACAAATACCCATAGTGGAGGAGGAGGAGTCAAACAGGAGTATCCACTTGATTTTACATTTTCCAAGAACCATTGGACAAATTCAGGTAAGCGGATGGTGGTGGTAACAAAGCATAGCCTCCCCTAGGTATAAGCCGTCCTTGCTACATGCAATCCATTTAAAACGCCATGCTTTGATGAAGTTTGCTCAAACTGCATCAACATTGTCCAGATGACTGCCATGCCAGTTGATTGAATGTCTTGGACGCTTTATTAAAGTGCACTTTGCATCTTGGAAAGTCCTTTCACAATTTTCTGTATGATGAGACTGACATTGATTAAATAAAAAACTAAGATTGAAGTAATTTTTCATAATCGTCAAAATTTGTTCTGGCATTAGCTTCGTTGTTCAGTTCAATGGGGAGCAAAATAGCGATTGCGTATTTAGCCTTATTCTAAGTTCAAGCTGCAAGTAATACATTGAGTCACCATCGTGGGACACAAGTCGTATATCTCGTAGTTCTTATAAAAATTAAAAATTCTGCTTTAGGGTTGAATATTGGATGAAATACTAGGCCACTTGGTTGCTTGAAAGAAAACAAACTCTTTGCAACTAAGTTGAGTGCATTTTAAATGACCTAAATTGTCCTCAGCATAAGAAATGATAACAGCTTTTATGCCTAGGGTTTTCTGTGTACATTTTCTACTCGAAGGATATTGCAAGATATCAGCTTCCATCGATAATATTTCCCTTGCATATTTAAATTCAACGTTGTTGAAAATATAAAATTAACTTAACCTAATGTATGAATTTGTAGCCTGGAGTGAAGTTTTTTAAAATATGTTTTTGCAGATTTAGGTTCCCAGACTTTGACAGAGCATGATGTCAGTTATTGACGACATCACCATTTATGACATAGTTTTTTATTTTCTCGTGTTAAGAGTGAATCTCGTTGATTAGCAAAGGAAACAGCGGCACGACACATTTAGTGCTTTTTACAGATTGATTACATCTACATGTCCTTGAAAGTTAGATTTTTTCTAAAGTTATATCCAAAGTATTTATTGATTATTGTAAAAGGATAGTAGCACCACAAAATCTTAATGGTGATTGGTGGTGGGACCTTTTTGGCGATTTATTAAAGGGCGGAAAATTGATTGCGTCTGCGTTTTGTCACTTTTGTATTTCTGATTTTCAATTATCTAAGATCATTATTTTAATATGATGAAACGAATTTCCATTCTCTTGTTATAATTTGCGTTTGAGAGCTTTACATGCATGATTAAAGAAAATGTACATCAGAAAACCTTAGGCATAAAAGCTGTTATCATTTCTTTGCTGAGAAAATTTAGGTATTTAAAATGCACTCAACTTAGTTGCAAAGAGTTTGTTTTCTTTCAAGCAACCAAGTGCCTAGTATTTATCCAATATTAACCCTAAAGCAGAATTTTTAATTTTATAAAAACTACGAGATATACGACTTGTGTCCCACGATGGTGACTCACTGTATTTACTTGCAGCTTGAACTTAGAATAAGGTACAATAAGCAATCGCTATTTTGCTCCCCATTGAAACTGAAACGAAGCTAATGCCAGAACAAATTTTGACGATTATGAAATAATTATTCAATCTTTAGTTTTTATTTAATCAATGTCAGTCTCATCATCACAGAAAATTGTGAAAGGATTTCAAGATGCAAAAGTGCACTTTAATAAAGCGTCAAGACATTCAATCAACTGGCATGGAGTCATCTGGACAATGTGATGCAGTTTGAGCAAACTTCATCAACAGCATGGGTTTTAAATGGATTGCATGTAGCAGGAGCGGCTTAACCTAGGGGAGCTATGCTTTGTTACCACACCATCCGCTTTACCTGAATTTGTCCATGGTTCTTGAAAATGTTAAAATCAAGTGGATACTCCTGTTTGACTCCTCCTCTCCACTATGGGTATTTTGTTCTTCATGAATTTGATTAGATATAATGCGCTTGGTGGGCCAAGTCCCAATGTGGCCGTGCTGGTCTGTTTGTGTACCATAAATTTGGATCTAGTGCTGCCTCTGCTACTCGCGGTACTGCCCTAAATGTAGTATGCAGTCCATGAGCTTGTAGGTGTCCATAGGATTGACTGAGTGGCATCTGATTGCTACCTGCTAATACTGTTCAGCGCTGCTCATATATTCTTTGGTGTCTTGAATTTGTATGTATATATCCAGTGAAGTGTTGAATACCAACGTTGGATCGATGCATGCTGCTGCTTGCTGATTGATTGATGCTGATGACGATGAATGTTTAGAGGAGAGAGACAAGGCCCTAATGAAGTGCTAAAGATTGTTGGAAAGACGACATTTGTGTACCAGCCGGCCTCTTCAAATGATGACATATGACTGCAGAGAGACGATTAAACGGAGACGCAGCAAATATGATTGGTTCGCGTTGTATCGAAGCATCGAATCTGAAATTTTCACAAATTGGACCTAGCGTTCCACCTAATGAATGCTGTTGTCTGGGTTTGATATATTCGTAAGGCCTTATCTCTTACAGTTACCTATGTTTTTGCTTGTAGTTATATCTGGTCAATGAAAACAATAAAGGAAGAATAAGGCAAATTAATTTTAAATTTTGAGAAAAATATACGCATAGCAGAGAGACTGAGAATGAAAAATTAGGAGGCATGCATGTATTTCATATATTGAATTGCTACATTAATGTGGTAAGTAGGCTGACCAATCTCCCTAAAGAGGGTGATTTTCTTTAATGGGGGGAGGGGGAGTGTATTCAAAATATTGTCTTCGTTGTAACAAGGTCGAATATTGATTTAGACTGCCCATAAATTATATATTAATATATGTATGAGTCGTGGTTGAATTTGAGATCGATCTATGCGATATTGTCCACGTCTGTTGAAATCAATAGTTAAACTAATTCCAAACGAACAGCTATTCGGCTGGAATTGGAACACAGAAGTCGTTATTGATGGAGTTCGAGTATGAGCCTCCAAAAAAATGCAAATTGCTTCATATCGCTCATAATTATATGTAAACCATAATAAATGCGAGTCAGAATTAACTTGGAAGGCTGCACGGATGAAAAGACTGTTTTTCATATGTTTTGGTATAAACGATTAATATTGTTTGGGAACACAATTTTTAAAGCACAATATTTTTGAGTGAAGGCTATATAATGTTCATTGAAACTAGCATAAATGTTGTGGGACTAATATTGCTTAATATGTTACTATTAATGTTTGGGACATAAATGTTTTGTAAATATAAATATTGCTTGAATGCAACATATATTAATTTAGAAATAGCCTATAAACCATATATGTGTTTTAGTAGTTAGAGCGCTATTTAACAGGGAGCGATATTGAATTAAGTATGGTGGTTGTTGCTTTTATTAAAATTAACATTTTTATTTTTCTTGGGCAATTTTGATCAGGCTACTTCTTTGATCCTTACAAACGTGTTGGACCGCTGGTTACGAATCCGTCCGGAAAAGGTAAAATGTAAAATAAAAAAATTGAATTTAAGTTTTTCTACAGATGTTGTATTGACAAAAAGGTGCTAAGAATAAAAAATGTTTGTGGTAAGTGAGAAATAGATGTGGGGAATATACAAGTTAAGGCGAAACAAAATTCTTGAGCATTCAGGTGAAAACCTATGTTTGTATAGCACCATATTTAACTGTTTATTTTCATAATCTCTTATGATATGTAAAATATATAATAAAATAATAAAATTTTGAGCACAATATATGTTTGGGAGAATTCTTTTAGCATCATATAATTTGGGTGCAAAAATGCTTCCAAACATATTTATTTCACAAATCATATTGTTTTTTTGGAAAACCGACAACATTATGAATTTGGATTGCAAAATACAAAATGTTTGGAACTTAGACTACCCAACATATATTGGTTTAGACCAATATGCTCAAAACATATTAATATATTGGAAGAGATTGAACATGATAAATGTTTGGGCAATCAAAATGTAATATGCTTGAAGAAAAATATTGATTTTGGGAGATATATAGGTTAACAGAAAGCGATTTTTTATGAGGTGTGGTTGCTTCTCTAATTACGTGGTAAACTTTAGATCAGATCATACGGTTCATAATATATTTATAGACTTATCTATTTAAAACACCTGCAAAAGAGAGAAGTTTACAAACTGTGGTCATCACAATGGATGATGTCTGGTGAACTAGGCATATTTGTCCTAAAATGAATATGAAACTTTTTTTCCGGGAGCACTTTCGAAATATTTAGGATAAATTTCTGGAAAATATTGTTATTTTAATAATCCAATATGAAGCTAAAGATGGTTTGCTGGGACAAGATTTTTTTTGTGTGATTTCTGTCAAATATTTTGCCCAGTGTGACGCGCCATAAGTGAGGCTAAACACTATAGCTTCCAATTATAACATAACTAAGTTACTAACGAGGCTTATGATAGGTAATATTAAGGTGCGTAACACATCGAAATATTGATTCTAACTATATATGTTATAATGTTTGTATATTTTTTGATCAGGGAGAAATTGTAAGAACGATATAACATATCCGTCTGTCCTGTTCTGTGGTACACAACATTAGACTTAGTTTTGATAGTTAATCAACAATTAAATCTTTGGCAGCATATATTTGTTTTTTCTTTTGCAAGGTTTAAATTAGAACATGTGCTATATCAGGTCCAGGTTTTGATATTAGGCCACCAAATAAACGTTGTGTTTTTATCCAACAGTTGTGCCGAATATGGATGTGAATTGAGTTAAATTCGCTTTGGATACCCGATTTGAACTTCTTGTATCGTCTAGACAGAGTTCCAACCCAATTTGCTTTTGGCGCCCCGCAAAAAATGTTTTATCGATTTCGCTGCGGCCGCCCACCTAAACAAATTCCCTGAATTACAAACAATCAGAAAAAAATGTTAACAAAACCTAAAAATGTGATCAATAATGATATAAAAATAACAATGTTAATGAATTATTAATATAAAGGGTGATACGGTCAAATTTGGTCAAGGGAAAACGCGTGTAAATCAGTGAAATCGTTATTTAAAAAATCAAATTAATTTCTGTTTTCAAGTTCAAATTAGTATAAAATTCAGGAAAAATATTAATTAGGCTTTTCGCCTTTCCAAATCCGGAAATTTGACTGGGCCTCACGCTTGACCCTCCATAGATTTTGTACAGCACCTTGTCCACCTTCTCGCCGCATGAAAGCCAGTTTGCCTTGAACTGCTGCTCGTCCTAGCAGTTTGTTTTGGTTATTCTTGAGGTTTCCGCTCGACAAATAGCCCAGTTTCTCAAATTGGCCGGAGCTCTGGCGTGGTTGGGGAGGGTTCTTGTCCTTGGGAACCACCTGCACGTTTTGGGCGTACCACTCCATGGCACTTTTTACGTAATGGCAAGATGCCAAATCCGGCCAAAACAGTTTCAGGAAACGTAAGCAGCAGACCGATTATTCAAACATCTTTTACAGTAAATTTTTTCTTGGTTGACAGTCCCGGAAAGCTAATGAAAATGCTTGATTTTCCAAAGCCACAGGTACAGATGGTAGCCAAAAACCAATAATTTTTCTTTGGCGAAATTTGAACAGTTTTTATGTGTTGAAAATATCGTACCTTTCCCCTTGCTTTTTGGCCGTATAAAAGCCTGTCCGGAGCTGAGCTTGTAGTCGGCTTTGACGTAGGTTTCAGTCGTCCATTTAACGCAGTCAAACTTCGTCAAGATCGTCCCGTGTACAGCCTCAGGGATCGCGCTTGGCCGTCGTATTTTGTTTATCATCGCGATTTTGAGTCACTACCGTTCTTGTAAGTAGATAGTCCGGGTGGTTTTTTTGGCTCGATTGCACGGTTGTAGACGAATACCCCCAGCTTTATTTGCGGAATTCGGAGAGAGAGGTTAGGGTTCGCTTGAAACTACGCAACTCTATTTTGTCGTCTCAGCCGGCTTCCGGTTTTCGGATTTCCCCGCCGATCCAGACTTCCCTGGCTAGTCGATCAAAGCGTTCCCATCAACACGTTAATTACATTTGCTAACGGTTTGATTTGGCACTTTTAAGCGATTTTGCCAGCTTGCGTGCGAGTAGCTTTCGCATTGAGCGAGATTGACGCGTAAGCAATTTGTCGGTTCTTTGCTTGACGGATTTTGACAACTGAAGAGTGAAATTGCCAAATAAAATAGGAGCAACATTCTACACAACCCACCTTCAAAATATGAGAGGTGTTCAGGGTTTATTTTAAATGCAAAATTGGAAAGAAATACGTCAGAGTTTTTAATTTTGACCGTATCAACATCTTTAAACGAGTTTTATTCATTTAGTGGGAAATTTCGGCAATTGTTTGTTCAATTAGATTAGTTTTTTTAATAATTGTGTAGTCTTATTACTGATAAAGTACATTAAGATAGTTTTAACATTAAGATTTTTATATTTCGAATGTATGTCTAAAAGTTGACGAAAATTGTATCTAAAAATTTTAAAATGTTGTTTTGTCTTACCCATTTAAAAAAGTGATAACTATTTCTGATAATTTTAGCAAGAAATTTAGCGAGTGCAAATAAAGGTAAGTGAAGACTAATAATGGAAAACCTACACCGAAATTAATGTATTGCAGGGCAATTCTATCTTTTACTCACTGTGTTTATGAATTAACATTTCGAAAGGTAAGAATGGTCAACGTTCTTTGTGGTATTATATTTATGTTTGAGCTATAAATTTGTGTTGATTTTAACAAATTCAAAGATACAAAAGTGCTCACAAAAATGAAGCTTGGCCCCCTGGAAACGTGGTGCACCCAAGTTGGGAAGCTTGGTCTAGACTAGCGCTTCTCAAACATAAATCATCAAGATTTTTGAGGCCGCAATAATTGGGTTGGGATGGTCCTAGTCAAGACAGAAGCTAGTTTTATGCGATTTTCTGTAAAGTGTACGACAAAGAAATTATCGGTCGCGTGGCTTTTTTGTGCCACAAAAAAAAAAAAAAAACCTGCGACAGTAAGTTACAGCTCTCGGTGAAGCAAACTTGCCTTAATAAAGGAGTTCTGAATAATCGCGAGTCAAATTAGAGGGAATCGTATTTGATAATTAGGGAGGGATCTTCATTTTGATACAATTGGCTCTTAATAAAAGGAGTTTGGCATCCCCGAGTTAAAAATATGAAGGGATTCATTTGATAGCATTAGATAGAGTAAATCGGAAAAATGTTTCAGATCTAATCATATCTAATTATATGGAATTGATTCTGATCATATCTCAATATTGGCTAGATCAATTCTGTAGGTATAATTATATCTATCCTATATATAAGTTGGATATGATATTAGATCCTCGTATATGTGGAAATTATAGTATAATAATTATATCAAATTTGGTCCCATCATAATAGGTAATTATGAGATCTAACCATAATCTAATATAGATCTCCAATTTTTACACAGTTTAACATACGCGGAAACAAGCAGTAGCCTGAATGGGCCAAGGTCAGAGTGATATGTAGATAATAAAAAATATTAGGGTCTGCGAACATGAGTTAGGTTTACATCACAGCTGCTATATTAAACAATGTTTAATTAAATGTGTAGTTGACAAAAAACAAGCTATATGGAGCGGGAATAAGATTTTTAAGTTCAATATAAAAGAGTGATTTTTAAGATCTATAGAAAGTTAACAAGTAATATACGTCATTAAGATTAGGCCAGGCTAAATTCCATGAATTAAGATAGAATAGATAGCATTTAGGTGGATTATGATAAAAGTAATACTTCCGAATGTAAATTTTAGAGTTTTCTTACATGTGGATGTACATAGATTTAGAATTATAGAACCAGTTTTCTTTTAGTTTTAAAGAATCATAAATTCGTAAAAATATGTCTCCGAAAAATCCGATAGAATAACGCAGTTTCATATGATTTGAAAATCTAAATTTTTAAATTTTCCCCCCATTATCGAATGAGCACGTGAGTGAACTCGGGAAATTTTTCCTCTAGTTTCGTGCAATTTAAGATGACCAGTGCCCTTCTATCGCCATCTTTATATTAGGGGATTATATGTTATTAGATTTACAAATCGACAATCGGATTAAAATTGTGACTGTCTAGAGGTCCCAAGAACTCAAACGGGAGATCAGTCTATATGGGTGTATAAAAATATAGACGTGGTTGACCCGATCACACCAACATATTGTGACCGCTAAAGACTTTCTAGGATTTCCCAAGTTTCAGGAAAATTCATGCGGCATAATAGGTGCTCAAGAACGGTCTTATTGGGGGCCTTACAAACGTGGATTGATACACATAATTACCCACAACTCTTTTTATAACCCTCCACCATAAGGATGGGGATATTAACTTTGTCATCTCGTTTGTACACAGTTCGAAATGTTGGCCTGCTAAGACCGTCCATAAAGTATATTATTCTAGGTCGTGGTGAAATTTTTAAGGTCGATCGTTCCGAAAACGATACAAGTAGTCGACTGTAATTTGCAGCAAGTAGTAAGGTCGATACGGTATTGCAAAATAGGTTCCATGAATCGTTCCATTTTACGTATAGCACCCATATAAAAGGGACCTCCGATTTGGCTGTGGAGCCTCTAAAAGACATTTTATCCGATCTGGCTGGAAATTTGGTACATGGTGTTGGGAGTATGAGTCTCTAAACAACTGCAAAAATTGACCAATCGGTCCAAATAATTATATAATAGCCCCATATAACGATCCCCCGAATTTGGCTGCGAGCCTCTAAGTGAGGTCAAATTTCATCCGATCGGCTGAAATTTAGTACAACGGTGTACAGATATGGTTACTCACAACGCATGAAAAATGGTCACATCGGTCCATAATTATATATGCCCGATATAAACCGATCCCACGATTTGCTGTGCGAGGGACTCTAAGAGAAGAAAAATTTCAATCGATCCGCTGAATTTAGTACATTGGTGTAAGTATATGGTCTCTAACAACCAGTCAGAATTGGTCCATTGGTCCATAAATATAATATATAGCCCTGATAATAAATCGATCCCATTTGACCTCCGGAGCCTCTTGGAAGGAGCAGAAAATTTATCGATCCGGTTAAATTTGGAACGTGGTATTAGTATATGGCGTAACAACCATACCAAATTGGTCCATATCGGTCTATGTTATATATAGGGATCTACCAA
>PGFW01016180.1:33214-44804 GCA_003123925.1 Haematobia irritans | reverse complement strand
GATTTTCGAATTTTGTATCCCTAATGCTTATCATCTGAACTAACTAGTGCACCTTCAATAGATGATCTGCCAATGAGAGATCATGGATTTTTCAAACTGTTTGCCTCCATTGAGCTTCGGATCCCTGAATTTCGCTACACAATTTATCTTCCATAAACAGATATTGTTTTTAGAGATTTTTCTTGTTTAGTTTTTTTTTTCTATGCCACTGTAATTCCAAAGACTGAACTAAGTCAAGAAGTGGTTGAAAAAAGAAAAACAGAAAATTGTCGTAGAGAAAAAAACTAAGTAGCAAGTAAATATTATTTTTATACCTCAATTTATGGTTTTTATATATTCGGCATAAACTTGGTGGAAATGAATGAAAAGCATTCCACCATCCGGCGGGAGAATTAAGATTTTGGCTTTTTGGTGTCCTGAAATATCATTCATTTTCCGATACGAATGAAATTTGGGCATTGAGTTTAAATTTTGGGTTCCTTTATTCTTATTTTTTTGTTAAATACATACACAGAAAAAATATTACCATAATTTTTATTGAATTCTAAAAAATATTTAATAAAAAAATTGTATTTTTTTAATTAAACCAAAAACTAATCGCCATATTAAAGGTTAAAAAATTAAATTTTTAATTGACTTTGGTGATTGATACTATCATTTCTGTGATTGAAGACATTTCAATTAAAAATTATTTGGATGAATTAATTTCTTGATTGAAGACAAAACATTTTTTTGTCTGTGTAGATAATCTAACATATTTTAATTATACAATTGAACTTCCTTATAAGGAATCTGGGCCTTTCTCTCTCTTCTGTGTGATAGTCATATCTTATGCCTCCTAAGGCCCTTTATCAGGCATTATTTAATAGGTTCATACACCCATTTTTCCTACTGGGCTCATCTCCCCACATGCATTTGCATATGTATGAGAATTGAAATGAAATATAAATAAAAAAATGTGGCATATAATATGGGGGTTTATCGCCTGTATCCTCTAGCTAAATGTTAATTTGTTTGTTCTCGTACAAACTCGAATTTGAACATATCAGTGTGTGAGTGTGTGTATTTTTTGGTAAAAGATTTGTATGCGTGCTTGTATCTTGTGTAACATAAATGCCCTGTAATAGGAATGTAATATGAGATAATATGGTTATGATTTTCATTTCTTATCTTCTGTTTGATTATGTGCTAACAATTCCTTCTGTTTTGAGGGGGTTTTATTTCGAATGTCATTCAAAACTTGTTCTTTAATAAAAAGTACAAAATGAAATGTCGAAACTTTGGTAGTGTAATAGTTTGACAATGTAGATATTTAAAGTTGGGGAAATAATTTGCAAAAAACAAGGACTAAAACGTTTTGCATGTGAATAAAATAGGGTAACTTTTGACTTTTTGTAAAAAGAACATAGAGTGAGATCTTATGGCGAAATCGGAATCACGGTTGCCACAGTTGGTAGAATTCTCCCCAAAATGGTAGATTTTTTACTGATTGGTAGATTTTGCCAAATATTCCTCTCCAATACATCACAAATTTCTATAGAACATAAACAATTTTGAAAAAGAAATGTTCTATAAAAATAAAAATTTTTGGAAAAAATTTCTATAGAAATTAAATATTTGACAACAATTTTCTATAAAAATAAATTTTTCGACAAAATTTTCTATAAAATTAAAATGTGACAAAATTTTCTATAAAATAAAATTTTGACAAAATTTTCTATAGAAATAAAGTTTTATAAAATTGATAAAATTTTCTATAGAAATGAAATGTTGACAAAATTTTCTAAAGAAATAAAATTTTGATAAAATTTTCTATAGAAATAAAATTTTGATAAAATTTTCTCTATAGAAATAATTTGACAAAATTTCTAAAGAAATATATTTTTAAAATTTTCTATAGAAATAAAAATTTTGACAAAGTTTTCTAAAAGAAATAAAATTTTGACAAAAGTTTCCATAGAAAATAAAATTTTTGACAAAAAAAATTTTCTATAGAAATAAAATTGAACAGAATTTTTTTTTCTTATAGAAATAAAATTTTGAACAAATTTCTATAGAAATAAAGTTTAATAAAAATTTCTATAGAAATAAAATTTTGTAAAATTTTTTCTATAGAAATAAAATTTTGATAAAATTTTCTAAAAGAAATAAAATGTTACAAAAAATTTTCTATTGGAATAAAATTTTGACAAATTTTTATAAAAGAAAAAAATTTGACAACATTTTATATAGATAAAATTTTGATTAAAATTTTGAACAAATTTTCTAAAAGAAAAATAAAATTTTGATTAAAAATTTCTATTAGAAATAAAATTTTGACAAAATTTTCTATAGAAATAAAATTTTGACAAAAGTTTCACATAGAAATAAATTTTTGACAAAAGTTTCCAAATAATAGTTAAAATTTTGACAGAATTTTCTATAGAAATAAAATTTTGACAAAATTTTCTATTGGAATAAAATTTTGACAAAATTTTATATAGAAATAAAATTTTGACAACATTTTATATAGAAATAAAATTTTTATAAAATTTTGACAAAATTTTCTAAAGAAATAAAATTTTGATAAAGTTTTCTATAGAATAGAATTTAACAAAATTTTAAAAAAAATTTTGATCAAAAGTTATGATAAATGTAACCAATGCCAATAATGTAAATGAAATTTCTAGAGAATATTTGAAAAAATTCTAATTTAATAATTTGACAAATTTATAAGAATTTTGCAAATTTATATAAATTTTAAATGACAATTTCAGAAAAATAATTTGAAAGTTCTATAGAAATAATTGAAAATTTTGCATAGAATAAGTTTTAATCTATACGAAATTAAACATTTTGAATTAAATTTCTCTATAGAAATAAAATTTGACAAAATTTTTCTAAAGAAATAAAATTTTAGATAAAAATTTCTTTAAGAAATAAAATTTTACAAAATTTTCTAAGAAATAACATTTATTAACAAAATTTGCTATAGAAGATAAAAATTTTTACAAAAGTTGTCTCTAAGAAATAAATTTGACAAAATTTTGCTATAGAAATAAAATTTTGACATATATTATATCATAGAATATAAATTTGACAAAATTTTCATAAAGAAATAAAATTTGGGATAAAAATTTACTATAAAAATAAAATTTTGAAAAAATTTTCTATAAAGAAGTAAATTATTTGGATCAAAATTTTCTATAGATAATGAAATTTTGATAAAATTTTTATAGACAATAATTTTCTAATAAAATTCTATAGAAAATAATTTTGAGAAATAAATTTCTGATAATTTATGAAATAAATTTGAATATTTTCAAGAAAAATTTTCTTATAGAAATATAAAAATAAATTTGAGCCAAAAATTTCTCATAGAAATAAATATTTTTGACAAAGATTTTCTAAAGAATAAATTTTACCAAATTTATCCTAATGAATAAAAATATAGATAAATTTTGACAAAATTTTCTATAGAAATAAAATTTTGAACGGCACCGCCAAACACAGGTAATTCCATAGAAATAAATTTTGACAAAAGTTTTCATAGAAATAAAATTATTGACACAATTTTTCTAAAGAAAATAAAATTTTGATAAAATTTTCAATTATAGAAATAAAATTTGACAAATTTTCTATAGAAATTAAAAAAAAGTTTAATAAAATTTCTATTAGAAAATAAAATTTTGATAAAATTTTCTCTATAGAAATAAAATTTTGACAAATTTTCTAAAAGAAATAAAATTTTACAAAATTTTCTAAAAAGAAATAAAATTTTTACAAAAATTGTGCTCTAGAAAATATAATTGTTGAGCAAATTTGCTATAGAAACTAAAAATTTTGACAAAAGTTTCCATACGAAATAAAAATTTTGACAAAGATATCCATAAAGAAATAAAAATGTTGACAAAAATTTTTCTCATAGAATAGTAAATTTTGAGACAAAATATTTCTAATAGGAAATAAAATCTTGACAAAAATTTCTATAGAATAAATTTTGACAAAATTTCTACTAGAAAATAAAATTTTGACAAAAATTTTTCTATAAGCCGTAGTAAAAAATTGGTGGATCCTTGACGCAGATATTATTTAGACTGGCCGCCATATCTGATTAGATACGGTAGTAATATCTAGGCAGATTGTATGGTCAGATGCCGAAAAATGGTAATTATTCTGATCAGATCTAAAATTCTAGAAGAGTTAGATGCTAGAGCGCAGATTCTCTAAATTTGGCGCCACATCATAATTATATCTAATCTGATATAATTAGATGTTAATCATATCTAATTATATATAATTTTTTATCTTACAAATTGTAACACTTACTCCCGTTTACATAAATATTACCCTATTTAATAAAACGGAAATTATATAATATAACTATATTAATAATGGTAAAGGACTGTAATTATTTAAATTCATTGAGATCGTACATTTTATGTATGTTAAAGTAACTTAAGTTTTAGCAATTCATTTAAACAAAGAAATGCCAAAAAGTTAAACAATAGTGGTCCTACTTTCCCTACTTTTAGTCCGTTTGATCTCGCCAAAGACGTTGGAAATTGCCCTCTCGACGTCCTTTTTTCGATGTGGCTCCCCAATTTCCGCTCTTTCGCAACCGCGCGAATGAAAAATCTAAAGACAGAAAAAGATTTTCAGCTAAATTTGAAATTTATTTTAAGATTTTATAGAAGGCGTATACTTCCAACCCAACAATAGCTTTTATTTGGCGCCTGTAATTTAGGGCAAAAACGGGTTCTAACTGTGTCTCCAAACCCTGTCGCTCCTTGGGGTGTTCAAGTGAGGGTGGGGCTTTCTAAGTAGCATTTACGTTTGAATACGCCTTCCAGCAGACTTGCGAGCCACAAATGCGAAGCCTTGTGGGACGTCCCCGAATGCATGTTGTGAAATTATGGCACGACCAACTATGATGTTTGTTCGCCATACATAATCAATCTAGTAAAGAAACCCAAAAATAGGAAATTACTTAATTATTACCATGGGTTATGTGTTGAATCATTTTATTCATTATTCCACAAAACATTTAGTATTTCTAATAAATCTTATCAACACTAAATGGATGGGAAGCAATTCCAGAGCATTGCAAAATATTTAATTTTGTCTAAAATTCATTGTTTCAAAAAAAATTAAAAAAGTAGGTCCACCCAACAAAACCTTTTGGACAACTATTAGATTTGGCTCATTGACACTTAACCTTTTCAATCAAATTGCTGGCCCAAGGAGGCTGCTCCTCATCATCACTACATTGGACGGATTGCTCTACCGTAATTTCTGGTAAAAAGCCCTGGCTTTGTGATTAGAGCTTTCTAAGTTGATCCTCAGTCTCCCTTTATTTTCTTTTGCAGAACCTCCATTTCATTTTGCGCTGAAAGAAAAACCATTTATTTTTATATTTATATAGATAATACAAAACACAAAAAAGCTTTACCTTCGTCACTGGACGATAAGTCTATAGCGTCTTTTTAAGGGTTTTTTAATTTGCATTTGCATTTCATACAATATATAAAAAATAGCACAAACAATAAACTTACCTATCACAAGGCTTCTCTTACTCATTTTAATCTTCCTCGAAAAAATGAGAAGAACCATTAGAATTTTTAATATTGAAATGAAAAATACTCAAACTCGCATTATCAATATTCTTGATATATTTTTATTGCAAAAATTTAATAACGAACAGGCGTGCTAAGGTGATAGTTATGGGGTGACATTTTTGAAAACAAAAAGACAGTTGTGTCCTGAAAAGTTAAAGGCATTTTAGAAGACAACTTCAAAATTATATTTTAAAGGGTTTTTTGAAAGCTGTGCAAATATATAAAGATTGTTTTGGTTATGGTCACCAAAACTTGTTTTGATGTGCGACCAAAACATACGTGCTTTGTTAACCAAGTATATCACGTTAACATTCTCGTAAACAAAACACATTAATTTTAAAACACATAACCAATACAAATATTTTTTATGTCCGTGTTACAGAAACTGGTTCATGATTTAAATGCGATATTATATATAATTAGATACTGGAGCTATATAATAGTATATAGTAATTAAGATATCGAATGTCATATAATTGGAAGATAACAATTCAGATCTTACCAGATATGACAGATATAAACATAGATATAAAAACAACATATATAATTAGATCTTGAATCAGATCTAAATCATAATATAACACTATACATAACAATATCTCCCAGTAGATCTATCTTATATCTACAACCATATCTGAGCAGATAATAATTAATAAATATACTTTGATATTATTAGACATGAATTAGATCTCCGTCATTTTTCTTACACGTAGAAATAAAATTTATGACAATAATTTAACTAAAGAATAAATTTTTAAGCCAAATTTTATCCTATAAAAATAAAATTTTTTGATCAAATTATTATAGAAATAAATTTATAAAAAATTTTCTTAAAGAAATAAAATTTTGATAAACTTTTGATCAAATTTTTCTATAAAATAAAATTTTGACAAAATTTTCTAAAAATAAAATTTTGAAAAATTTTCTATAAAATAAAATTTTGACAAATTTTCTATAAAATAAAAGTTTTATAAAAGTTTCTATAGAAATAAAATTTGAAAACAAATTTCTCATAGAAATAAAGATTTGACAAAATTTTCTAAAAGAAATATTTTACAAAATTTTCTAATAGAAATAATAATTTGATAAAATTTTGCAAAAATTTCTAATAAAATAAAATTTTGACAAATAATTTCCATGAAATACAAATTTTGACAAAATTTCTAATAGAAATAAATATTGACAAAATTTTCTATAAAGAAATAGAAATTTGAACAAAATTTTCTATAGAAATAAAAATGTTTGACAAAAATTTTCTAAAGAAATAAAATTTTGATAAAAATTTTCTATAGAAATAAAATTTTTACAAAATTTTTCTATAGAAATAAAAATTTTGACAAAATTTCTCATCAGAAATAAAATTTTTGACAAAAATTTCTATAAAAATAAAATTTTGACAAAATTTCTCATAGAAATAAAATTTTGACAAAATTTTCTATAGAAATAAAATTTTGACAAAATTTTCTATAGAATTAGTTTTCAACTAAAATGTTGATTGAATTTAAAATTACTTCAGTTGACTTTGTAATAAACAAAATCAGTGATATATAATACATTGAATTCAATTAATAGGTTTAATTGAATCAATTATATATATGATAAACTTTTTGTTTTCATTAAAACAATATTGAACAAACTAAAATTCAAATAAGATTTACAGTCCTCTGAAAAATAAAAGAAAACAAAAAAATGTGCTATATTATTTCTGATGCTTGAAAATGATCGGAAACAAATACACTAAATAGAACGTTTGTGGTATTTTGTAAATCTCTTTTTAGCCTATTCCAATAAAAAAAATCCCTTATGAAATATCTTGTATAACTTTCAAAATGTCATTTTCCCTTAGAAATATTGCATAACATTTAGGCGCATATTTGTACGAATTCCTCATACTCCAATTCTCCAATCTATTGTTAGTATTGACTTCCTGTACTGATATTACATTTCTTGACATATGTCTTTCACAATTTGTTCAAAACCGTTACCCCCATCTTCCATTTTCATGTACGCGTTCATCCGCCCCCCTTAAAAAACGGGAAGCGCTCAACTACTTAATGCGACCCATAGAAATCTTAAAAGTGTTCTTCCTTCATCATTTACCTCTTAACATTTACATAATGATAATTTCCATGTTGTGCGAGATACGAGTCTTGCAAACTTAAGCAAAAAGAACACAACACAATGAAACACCCATATACGAAATGCATAATATTCTAAAATATGTTGTCACAACCAAAAATGTGTTTTGATTATGCCAAGATTAGAGAAAAAATGCCTTAAAATATGCAAAGAAATCTCTTCGTTACATATACAAAATTGCTGCGCCATTAGCAGTTTTCATATACACAGTATGTATCGTGCCCATAAGGATTGTTTTGTTTGGTTTTATGTTACCGTTCGCATCCAGCAACATTTCATATGGAAATTTTTGTGCGTTTGTTCCCTTTTAAAGAAAATGTATCTCTTACTTTTTTAACTCTATCCTAGACTTTTGTTGAGTTCCTTTATAGACGATTTCTCTCGCCATTCATTATAAACAAAAGAAAGAAAAAAAAACAAACGAAACAACCTTCAGATATTGAAGCATTCAATAATGGCGTCTTTTAATATATGCATGATATTTGTAATGTCTTTGAAAGGATATCTAAGACAAAGAATACTCGTTTTTTCCTATAAGACGATGAGATTTAGATGATTTTTGTCAAATTTATATTTCTATTAAAAAATATTGTTTAAAATTTTTATTCTTACAATGAAAAATATATTGACCTAATATGAGATTATTGCAACTTAAATTTTTAGGACTCGAAATTTACGTCATCGCTAAGGAGACAAAATTCTTTAAAAATAATGACATTTTAATTAACAAGAAGTTTATTAATCCGCCTAAATGTTTTTCATTAAATTTAGGACACAAATCTTAAAATTTTGGCGTCCTTCTGTTGAGTTGTAGATCTTTGAAGTAAGAAGTACCTTAAAATAAGAAAATATTTTTTAAATTTACAAGAAATCGATCTTTAACTAACTGACATATTTTAAATTTAAGATAAAAATGCTTCAAATGTAGGCAGAGACTTGTTTAAGGATTGCATCTTTGGTTTAAAGTTTTTTTAGCATTAAAAAACAGTAGGTTTTACTTTAAGTTACTTTGGCATAATTTGGATTTTGTGAAACTGGAGTTTGTTTGTACATGAATACTTTATTAATCATATCGCAAACAGAGAATAAAAATTCGACATGAATGAGATCTGTATCCAATTTTATTTTATCGATCCTTAGATTTAAAGCCAGGGAGGTCCCTAACAAAATGTTCATTTATTTAAGACCGCAGCATCTTTGGCTCGGAATCAATACCAAAATCCTTGAAGGAAGGTCAAAATCTTTGGATCAAAGTAAATTTTTTTTTAAGTGTACAGAAAATTTTGTCAACATTTTATTTCTATAGAAAAATTTCTCAAAATTTTATTTCTATAGAAAATTTTGTTAAAATTTTATTTCTATAGAAGATATTTGTCATCATTTTATTCCTAAAGAAAATTTTGTCAAGATTTTATTTCTATAGAAGAAATTTGTTAAAATTTTATTTCATGGAAATGCAAAGATTTCATAAAATGTCAAAAATTTTATTTCTATTAGAAATTTTTTCAAAATTTTATTCTATAGAAAAATTTTTGTCAACATTTTATTCCTAGAGAAAAATTTTGCAAAATATTTATTTCTATAGAAAAAATTTTGTCAAAATTTTATTTCTATAGAAAATTTTGTAAAAAATGCTATTACTATAGAAAATTTTTGCAAAATTTTAATTCCATAGAAAATTTTTTTCATACATTTTATTTCTAATATGGAAAATTTTGTCAAACATTTTATTTCTATAGAAAATATTGTCAAAATTTTTTTGGCAAAATTTTATTTCAGAAAGAGATTTTGTAAAAATTTATCTAGAGAAGAAATTTGTCATTTATTCAATAGGAAATTTTGCAAAGAGAAAGTTTTGTCAAAAATTTTATTTCATTAAACTTGAAAATTTTGTTCAAAATTTTATTCTTTGGTAGGAAGTTTGTCAAAATTTATTTTCTTTAGAAAATTTTTTCAAAATTGTTATTTCTATAAAAATTGTCAAAATTGTATTTCTATAGAAAATTTTCGTCAAATTTATTTCTATAGCGAAAATTTTCTAAAAATGCTATTAATCTATAGAAAATTTTTGCAAATTTTCATTATCCATAAAAATTTTTTTCAAAATTTTATTTCTATAGAAAATTTTGTCAAAATTTTATTTCATAGAAAATTTTTTCAAAATTTTATTTCTATAGAAAATTTTGTCAAAATTTTTTCAAAACTTTATTTCGAAAGAAAATTTTGTCAAAATTTTATTTCGAAAGAAAATTTTGTCAAAGTTTTATTTCTAGAGAAGAAATTTGTCAAAATTTTATTTCCATAGCAAATATTTGCAAAATTTTATTTCTATAGAAAAAATGTCAAAAATTTTATTTGTATTGAAATGTGTCAAAATTTTATTTCTATTGGAAGTTTTGTCAAAATTTTATTTTCTATAGAAAGTTTTTTTTTCATAATTTTATTTTCTTTAGAAAATTTTGTCAAAATTTAATTTCTATAGAAAATTGTGTCAAAATTTTATTTCCAAAAAAAATTTTTGCAAAATTTAATTTCTATAGAAAATTTTGTCAAAATTTTATTTCTTATAGAAAATTTTGTCAAAATTTTAATTCTGTAGAAAATTTTGTCAAAATGTTTTTTTGCCAAATTTTGCCAACATTTTATTACTATAGAAAATTTGTCAAAATTGTATTGTTATAGAAAATTCTGCCAAAATTTTTATCTACTGTAGAAAATTTTGCCAAAATTTTGTTACTATAGATATTTTTTTTCTAATTTTATTTTATAGAAATTTTTGTCAAATTTTATTTCTATATAAAATTTTGTCATAATTTTATTTCTTATAGCAAATTTTGTCACAAAATTTTATTCTATAGAAATTTTTTTCTAAATATTTAATTTCTATAGCAAATTTTGTCAAAATTTTATTTCTATAGAATTTTTTTTTAATTTTATTTCTATAGAAAATTTGTCAAAATTTTATTTCTATAGAAAATTTTTTCATAAGATTTTATTTCTATACGAATTTTCTCAAAATTTTATTTTTATAGAAAAAATTTGTCAAAATTTTATTTCTATAGAAAATTTTGTCAAAATTTTATTTCCATAGAAAAAATTTTTTGCAAATTTTATTTCTATAGAAAATTTTGTCCAAATTTTATTTCTATAGAAAATTTTGTCCAAATTTTATTTCTATAGAAATTTTGTCAAAAATTATTTCTATTGAAAATTTGTCACAAATTTTATTTCTATAGAAAAATTTGTCCAAATTTTATTTCTATAGAAAATTTTGTCAAAATTTTATTTCTATAGAAAATTTTGTTCAAATTTTATTTCTATAGAAAATTTTGTCAAAATTTTATTTCTGTAGAAAATTTTGTCAAAATTTTATTTTCTTAGAAAATTTTGTCAAAATTTTATTTCTATAGTAAATTTGTTCAAAATTTTATTTCTGTAGAAAGTTTTGTCAACATTTTATTTTCTTTAGAAAAAACTTTTCAAAATTTTATTTCCATAGAAAATGTTTGCAAAATTTTTTTCTATAGAAAATTTTTTGCAAATTTTTCTTATTGAAAATTTTGCAAAATTTTATTTCCATAGAAAATATTGCAAAATTTTTTTCTATAGAAAATTTTTGCAAATTTTTTTTTCTCTATAGAAAATTTTTGCAAAATTTTATTTCTATAGTAAATTTTTGCAAAATTTTATTTCTATAGAAAACATTGTCAACATTTTATTTCTATAGAAAATTTTGTCAAAATTTTATTTCTATATAAAATTTGGTCAAAATTTTATTCTTATAGAAAGTTTTGTCAAATTTTTTATTTTCTTTAGAAAATCTTGTCAAAATTTTTAATTCTATAAATAGTAAG
>PGFW01016171.1:9122-20262 GCA_003123925.1 Haematobia irritans | reverse complement strand
GCCAATTTTCTATAGAACTAAATTTTTTGGACACAAAAATTTTCGTATAGAAATAAAATGGTTGACAAATTTTTCTGTGGAAAATAAAATTTTGACAAAACTATCTATATAAATAAATTTTGATAAATTTCTGTAGAAATAAATTTTGGAACATATTTCTATAGAAATAAATAAAAATTAAAAATAATAGAAATAAAAATTGAAAAAGTTTCGCAAGTAGAAATAAATTTTGACAAAAAAATTTTCTATAGATATAAAGTTTTGAACAAATTTTCTATTATGAAATAAAATTTTGACAAAATTTTTTAGATAGAAATATATAATTTTGACTAAAATTATTAGAAAATAAAATTTAAGTACAAAAATTTATCAATATAATAAATTGAAAAGTTTTTCTGAAGATGCAATTTTGCCTAATAGAAACTAATTTAGAAATTCTCTAGAAATAAATAAATTTGAACGTAAATATAGAATTAAATTATAAATAAATAAAATTTTAAAAAATTTCTAATAGAAGATAAAAATTTTGACAAAATTTCCCCTCTTTGGAAATGAAAATTTGAAAAAGTTTCCAGAAAATAAAATTTGACAATTGTCTAAGAATGATTTCTATAGAATGAAATTTTATTTACTTAGAAATATAATATTTGAACAAAATTTTCTAATAGGAAACATTTTTGAGATTTCTAAAGAGAATAATTTTAAGCTATAGAAATAAAATGAGATTTCTCTGAAAGGAAAAATTCATAATATTGGAAATCTAAATAATGAACATTTTCTTAAGAATAAAATTTGAGAAAATTTTCTATAGAAAATAAATTTTGAGAAAATATGATATTCTGAGAAAATTCAGAATATTGAAAATTTCTATAGAATATGTTGAGAAAAGTTCTCTATTGAAATAAATAAAATTTTAAAAATACAATAAAATAGAAATAATTTGACGGTTGGAAAAATTTATATTGAAATAAAAATTTGACAAATTTTCTATAAGAAATAAAAATTTTGACAAAATTTTCTTATAGAAATAAAATTTTTGATCAAAATTTTCTAATAGAAATAAAATTTTGAGAAAATTTTCTTAGAAATCAAAATTTTAAAGAAAATTTTCTAAGCAGAAATAAAATTTTGTATAAATTTTCTATTGAAACAAAGATTTTTGACAAATTTGTCTAGTGAAATAAAGTTTAGACCAAAATCTTCTTATAGTAAATAAAATATTTTGACAAAATTTTTCTATAGAAAATAAATTTTGAGAAAAATTTCTATAGAAATAAATTTTGATAAATTTGTTGTAGAATAAAATTTTGACAAAATTTTGCAAAAAGTTTCTGCACAAATCAAATTTTGACAAAATTTTCTAATTCAAATAAAGTTTAGAACAAAATTTTCTGTATAAATGAAAATATTGAGAATAATTTTTCTAAATCGAAATAAATAAAATATTTTGACAAAAAATTGTCGCTATCGAAATAATAAAATTTTAATAATAAATAGAAATAAATTTTGAAAAAGTTTCTCTAGAAAATAAATTTTTGACACATTTTTTTAAAAATAAAATTTTGAAAAAATTTTTGCGTAGAAATTACAATTTTGAACAAATTTTGCTATAGAAATAAATAAAATTTTAAACAAATAAATAGAAATAAAAGTTTGAAAAAATTTTCTATAGAAATAAAATTTTGAAACAAAATTTTTTGTAGAAATAAAATTTTTGTCAAAAATTTTCTATAGAATAGAATTCTTGAGAAAAATTTTCTATAGAAATAAAAAATTTAGAGAAAATTTTCTATAGAAATAAAATTTAGACAAAATTTTGCTATAGAAATAAATAAAATTTTTTAAACAAAATAAATAGGAAATTAGAAATTTTGACCAAATTTTTCTATAGAAATAAAATTTTGAAAATGTTTCTCTAGAAATAAAATTTTGACAAAATTTTCTATAGAAATTAAATTTTGAGAAAATTTTCTCTAGAAATAAAATCTTGAGAAAATTTTCTATAGAAATAAAATTTTGACAAAATTTTCTATAGAAATAAAATTTTTGAAGAAAAATTTCTACAGAAATAAAATTTTGACAAAATTTTCCATAGAACAAACTTTTGAAACAAATTTCTATAAAAAATAAAAATTTTGAGCAAAATTTTTTCTATAGAAATAAATTTTTAACGAAAAATTTTTATAGAAAAAAAATTCCTAATAAAAATAAAATTTTTACAAAATTTTTCTAATAGAATAAAATTTTACAAAATTTTATAGAAATAAGAATTTTGAGACAATTTTACGAAAAGAAATAAAATTTTTGACAAAATCTTGCACATGATAGAAACCATTTTTCAAGGAATTCTCCTGTAGTAAATTAAAAAATTTGACAAAATTTTCTATAGAATATATAAATTTGGACAAAATTTGTTATGAAATAAAATTTTGAGAAAATTTTTCTATAGATAAAAATAAAATTTTTACAAGTAAAATAATAATAAAATTAAAATTTTAACAAAATGTTCTATTAGAAATAAAAATTTTGAAAACTAGTTTCTATAGAAAATAACATTTTGACATAAGTGGCCTGTAATGAAGTACAAAATTTTTTTATAGAAGTAAGCAATTTTTCTATAGAAATAAAATTTTGACAAAATTTTTCTAATTGAAAAATAAAATGTATAGCAAAAATTTTCCTTTTGAATAAAATTCTACAAAAAGTTTTCTATTAGAAATATAAATTTTTAGAAAATTTTCTATAGAAGATCAAATTTTGACAAAAACGTACTATAGAAAATAAAATGTTCTAAATAGAAATAAAAATTATGACAAAATTTTTCTATATAGAAATAAAATTGTGACAAAATTTTTCTATTGAAATAAAATTTTGACAAAAAATTTTGTTTTTAGAAATTAAAATTTTGACAAAATCTTTCTATAGAAATAAAGTTTGACAAAATTTTCTATAGAAATAAATTTTGACAAAATTTTTCTAAATAGAAATAAAATTTTAACAAAATATTTCTATAGAAATAAAATTTTGACAAAAATTTCTATAGATGAATAAATTTAGACAAAATTTTTTATTGAAATAAAATTTTTGAAAAAATTTTTCTATAGAAAAAAAATCCATTTGACAAAATTCCTATAGAAATTCAATTTTGACAAAAATTTTCTATTTTAGAAGTAAAATTTTTGACAAAAATATACATATATGGACTGCATATAATTTAGGAGACAATGTTAGAAGGTTCTAACCAGTAAATTCGAGTTGGGCGATGACGATGCTCTGAATAGAACTTTGCTGCAACAATCTATGTTTTGGAGGTTAACATAATGTTCATCCTAATCGAAGTTCGACATATTTACTTGTTAAGTATTAATAATAAATTATTTAAAAAATATGAAATGGCTGAAAATAAAAATAGTACTTTTTTTTCCAGTAAATAAATACTTCATCACGCATGCGATTTAAAATGTTGTAATATATTTTTCTTTTAATTTTCAGGTTTGTATTACCAACATAATTTTCAAGAATTTATTAACATATAATTTTATAATAATACTTTAATGGGTAAGGTTGTTAACTTAAACTTTCTTTTAATTAAAATTTCGTTATTTTATAGAATTTTATTTTCCTTAATTTAGTGTAAGTTTATGTCAGAGATATCCATAAGTATTTTTTTTTTTTTGGTTGACTTAACTTTAAATAATTTCCGCCCATATTAATTAATTCTTAATCAGTTTATAAAACCTTTTTGAATACAAAAAGTTAAAATTACGCCATTAAAAAAATATGAAAAACGAGTATAGAAAAAAATTGAAATTGAAAGACTTCCTGTGTAGATAAAATAGAACATCTTTTGCGAAAAACATTTTTGAAAGTGCTTTCGATAGTTGTGCCTGTTTAGAACAACTTCGCAATTATTATTTGCTGGATGTTTGTTTAAGTGTAAAATATCAAAAAATGACCAGTGTCAGTAATGACAAGGGCATCGGTAAATCTCTGTGTGTGTTTTCGTCGCGCAACTAAGAAGTTGGGCAGCTTTCAATTATTATTCCTACTTAATTTAAACATAATACAATTCTTCTTCACACACCAGCATATTAAATCCATTCCAACAGAAGGACCTAATGTGGTAATCTCCAATTCATAGAAAATTTCACTATATTTTATGCCAAATTATGAATTTTTGTTGCAAAACATAAAAGCATGTATAGGGGGTATATGTATGTAACGTATATGAAGCATTCATATTGGCCCCTGTTTTTGTTGCATATTTTATCATTATCGCATTTCCTGCTGTTTGTTGGACACTGACGCAGTAGTGTAAGTGGTAAAATGGCTACTGACTGGGTAGTACTATAACTCTTTTTAGCGTTGGGCAATATCGGTTTGATGGTTTTGTTGGCTTCTGCCAGGCGTTAATGGATTGTATTGTTGCTTGTTAACTGGTCTCTTCAATGGCTTGGTTGTATAGTTTATTTTTACCATGGCCATAATTATGTTTAAGCTTGTAAGTACCATTTTGGAATTAACATTTAATTTTCCCTGCTTACCTACCGCTTAATTACCAATTTTTTGGCTTTGTAAGTTTGACCCGGCCAAACTCATACATTGTGTTACATTTTAATCAAAAGCCAAGCTTTGTGTATGGTGTAAAGAGTACTTTTCACAGTCTTAACATTATGTATCTGTGTTAATCCAGCCAAAAACAACAATAGTATATTAGTCGCAATCATAAGCAATATGTAAATGGGCGGAGTGAATGGTAATTATGTGGAATAGTTTTGAGATATATCATGGCCAATTTTAACAAAAGTGATTATTGAAGAATGAGTAATTTATCATTGAAATATGCATTGGCAATGCGATCAAAAGCAATCTATTGATAAAAGTCTATTAGTCGATTCGATTTTCATAAAATTTATTAACCTTTGAGAATATTAACAAAGATTGACCTTCGTTTTTTTAATAAAAAGTCGATTAGTCGATTTCGAACATTGTATCCATAGCACCGCTGTCACAAATTGGTAGAATTTCTACCACAAATGGTTAGATTTTTGTAACTGTTTTGGGTTGATTGGTAGAAATTCTTGATGTCCTATGGTAGTATTTTGCCAAAAAATATCCTGCTCGCAGAGAAGAGGTCCTTAAAAAATTTTTCTAATTAAAATAAAATTTTGACAAAATTTCTGTAGAAATAAAATTTTTACAAAATTTTCTAATAGAAATAAAATTTTTAGAAAAAGTTTCTAATGAAATTAAAATTTTTAACCAAAACTTTCTAGCAGAAATAAAATTTTGACAAAATTTTTCTATAGAAATAAAATTTTACAAAATTTTCTATAGAAATAATAATTTAGACAAGAAGTTTCTATAGAAAATAAAAATTTTTACAAAAAACTTTTTCTACAGAAATAAAATTTTGACAAATTTTCTAATAGAAATAAAAATTGTAATAAATTTTCTATAAAAATAAAATTTTTTGACAAAATTTTTTTCCTTTTATTAAGAAATAAATTTTGACAAAAATTTTTAATAAGAAAATAAAATTTGGACAAAATTTTCTATAGAAAATAACATTTTGACAAAATTTGTCTATAGAAATAAAATTTTGATAAAATTTTCTTTACAAATAAAATTTTGACAAAATTTTATTTACAAATAAAATTTTGACAAAATTTTCTATTAAAATAAAATTTTGATAAAATCTTTTAAAGAAATAAAATTTTGATAAAATTTTCTATAGAAATAAAATTTAAGACAAAAAGTTTCTATAGAAATACAAATTTTTACAAAACTTTCCTACAGAAATAAAATTTTCGACAAAATTTTTAATAGAAATAAAATTTGTACAAAATTTTCTATGCAATAAAATTTATGACAAAATTTCTATAGATATTAAAATTTTTACAAAATTTCTAGCAAGAAATAAAATTTTGAACAAAATTTCTATAGAAAGAAAATGAAAATTTTATAAAATTTTGAACAAAATTTTCTGTAGAAATAAATTTGACAAATTTCTATAGAAATGAAAATTTTAACAAAAATTTTTTATTAGAAATACATTTTGACAAAATTTTCTTAAATAAAATTGAAAAATTTTATAGAATAAATATAAATTTTCTTTACAAATAAATAATTTTGACAAAATCTTTATTTACAATAAAATTTTGACAAATTTTCTATAAAATAAAAATTTTGATAAAATTTCTAAAGAAATAATTAATTTGATAAAATTTCTATAGAAATAAAATGGACATAACATTTCTATCAGAAATAAAAATTTTAACCAAAATTTTCTATAGAATAATTACAAATTTTCTAATAGGTAAGCTGAACAGATAAAAACCATGCTTAAAACTAAGAAAAAATAGCAAAAAAATGGCAAAAAGAGCACTTAAAATAAAACACACCAACTTAAAATAATCGATATACAGTGGCAAAAAAAAAAAGATAAAGAATGTTTGAAATTAATTCGAAGAGGAAGGCCGCTCAATAGTAAACCTTCGGAGGCATGTTCAAATGTGTTACATTGTTGGCAAAGATAATGAGAATCTGGCTGAAATTTATTCGGATTAAGCGGTATGATACAAATTTTTTGTGGTTCAAGGTGTTCAGGGATGTTTAAAACTGCTAAATTTTTGAATAATTTTGATAGTGTAAGTAATGCAATCTTTTGCAAACAAAATTTTGCTAACCTATAAGAAATAAAATTTTTGACAAAATTTTCTATGAAATAAATTTTGAGCTAAATTTTCATATTAGAAAAAAAATTCTTTGAAAAAATTTTCTATAAGTAAATAAATATTGACAACAATTTTCTATAGAAAATAATATTTTGAAAAATTTTCTAATTAGCAATAAAATATTGATAAATTTTCTATAGAAATAAAATTTTGAAAATATCTATTAATAAATGTTCAAATTTTATAGAAATAAAATTTGACAAAATTTTTCTATAATAAATACAAATTTTGACAAATAAATTGTTGACAAAAATTTTCTATTAAAATAAATTTTGATAATATGTTTCTATAGAGAATAAAATGTTACAACAATTTTTTTGCATAGAAATAAAATTTTGGCAAAATTTTGCTTTAGAAATAAAATTTTGAACAATTTGGTAGCATGGTTGTTAGTAATAATGGTCTCTAATGAGGCATGCCAAAAAATTTGGTCTACATGCGGTCCCGCATATAAACCAATTCGCAGTATTTTTTGACTTCCGGAGCTTTTTTGAAGAGCCAAAATTCATTTCGATTTCAGGTTGAAAAATTTGGTAGCGTTATGTTAGTATAATGGTTTACCAGCAACCATAGTGTAGGTTAGGTAGGTTAGGTTTTATGGGTGCAGCCCGATGTCTCAGGCTCACTTAGACTATTCAGTCCTATTGTGATACGAGCATGCCGCACCGCCAGTCAGTGGTAACTTCTCTTATCACTGAGTGCTGCCGCGATTCCATGTTAAGTCAACGAGCAAGGGACCTTCGCTTTTATAGCCGAGTCCGAACGCGTTCCCACATTCCAGTGAAAGCCACTTAGTAGAAGTTTGAAAAGCCCTCAGAAATGTCACGCAGCCATTAACTGAGGTGGGATAATCCAACCGCTGAAAAACTTTTTGGTGTTCGGTCGTAGGCAGGAATCGAAAACGCCACGACCGGTTGTGTATGCAAGGCGGGCAATGCTAACACCATTGCACCACGGTGGCTGCCCAGCAGCACCCATGCGGGAATTGGTTCATATTCAAGTCACTAATTATGGATATAGTCGCCCATATAAACGGCGATCCCCAGATTTGACCTCCGGTGCTTTTTTAGAGGAAGAAAATTCATCGCAGATCTTGTTAGAAAATTTGGTACGTGGTTGGTAGTATTGATATTTAACAACGCAATGCCAAAAAGTGGTCATATAAGCGCGATCACAAGATTTGGTTTTGGAGCCTCTTGAAAGTTTCAATCCGAGTCAAATGTGAAATTTGGTACAGTTTTGCAAGTATACTGCGTCTCCTAACAACCATGCAAAAAATTGGTTCACATCGTCCATAATTATATATAGCCGCCCATATAAAACCGATCCCTCCGATTTCGCTTGGCGAGGCCTCAAGAGAAAGCAAAATTTCATCCCGATCCGGCTGAAATTTTGTACATGGGTGTTCCACATGGTCCATAAATTATATATGTGCCCCCGACAATAAACGATTCAACACAGATTATGACCTCCGAGCCTCATTGGAAGACCAAAAATTCATGCTGATCTCAGTTGAAATTTGGTAACGGGTGTTTAATATATGGCGCTCAAACTACTCATGCAAAAATTGGTCAGATATCGGTCCATAATTATATATAGACCCCAAATATAAACGCGATCCCCAGATTTGAACCTCCCAGAGCCCCTTGGAAGAGCAAAATTCTTGCCATTCGGTTGAAATTTGGTACGTGATGTTAGTTATTATGGTATCCAACCAACCATGGCAGGAATTGTGTTGCTATCAGTCCATAAATTATATATAACTCCATATAAACCCGATCCCCAGATTTGACCTCCGGTGCTTTTGGAGAAGCAAAATTCCATCCGATCTGCTCGAAAATTTGGTACGTGGTGGAATATATATGATATTTAACAACCATGCCAAAAAGTGGTACCACTATCAGTCCATAATCATATCATAAGCCGTCATATAGAAACGATCGCCCAAAATTTGGTTCTTGGAGCCTCTGGTGAGGAGCAAAATTTCATCCGAGTCAAGTTGAAATTTGGTAATATGTGCTCAGTATATGGCCGTTAACAAACATTCCTAAATAGGTCCATATCGTTCTATAGTTCTATATAGCCGCTCAGATAAATCGATCAACCAAATCACAGCAAAAAATTGGATCCATAATCAAGTTCATAATTGTATAGTAGCCTAACCCCACCCACAAGCGCCGCCATAAATTTAAATTCTGGCTCTGTAAGTACCGCGTGGCAAAGTCCATAAATGCGATTCGTTATTATTTGTAGAATTAAGCCTATACATACCATTCGCTTTTTGTCTAAAATATATATCCGACGTATGGACTACTGTCACAATTATTGGAAAAACGATGTTTAAGAAGTTTTAAGATACCACAAACCAAGTACTGCGTAATTCGATTGTTGGGATGACAGTCCTTTCGTAAGAAAGTTTCTACGCGATCCCATGGTGGAGGACGTACATGAGATTCGGCTGACCGAACTTACGGGCCGTTATATCTTGGTTAAATTTAGGAAAAGACAAATATTTCGAATACTGAGAACATCAACTGGCGATTTTGAGCGACTAATAGACAATATTGGAATTTTTGACCTTTTGGTGTCATATAGCATGTCATTCATAGTAGAATTTATACTTTTTTATCGTTAGTAGAACCTTCCTTACTATTAAAAATGCTACTTTAACCGGCTTGTTCGTCCCAGTTTGAAAAAGTCCAAATTAAAATTTTTAATCTTCTATAGAAGTAAAATTTTTACAAAATATACATATATATGGACTAGCATATAATTTAGAAGACAATGTTAGGAAGGTTACCAAGTACTTCGATTGGGGATGACAATCTTTAATAGAACTTTGTGGACAATCTATGGTGGAGGTTACATAATGTTCATCCTGACCGAACGTTCGGCCATATTTACTTGTTAAGTATTAATAATAAATATATTTAAAAAAATATGAAATGCTAAAATAAAAATAGTACTTTTTTATTCCATAAATAAAAATTCATCACGCATGCGATTTTAAAATGTTGTATATATTTTCTTTTATTTTCAGGTTTGTATTACCAACATATTTTCAAGAAATTATTAACATATAGTTTATAATAATACTTTTATGGGTAAGTTGTTAACTTAAACTTTCTTTTAATTAAAATTTCGTTATTTTATAGAATTTTATCCTTAATTTAGTGTAAGTTTTATGTCCGAGATATCCAGAAGTATTTTTTTTGTTGACAAGCTTTAAATAATTTTCTTCATATTATTAACTCTTATTCAGTTTTTAACTTTTTTGAAACAAAAAAGTTAAAATTGCCCATTACAAATATGAAAAAAAAAACGAGTTATAAAAAATTGAATTAAAAGAACTTCCTGCATAGATAATATAAAGAATATCTTTCGAAAAACATTTTTGAAAGTGCTTCGATAGTTGTGCCTTTAGAACAACTTCCAATTATTTTTGCTGGGATGTTTGTTTAGTGTAATATCAAATGACCAGTGTCAGTAATGACAAGGGCATGGTAAATCTCTGTGTGTGTTTTCGTCCCAACTAAAAGTTGTAGCTTTCAATATTATCCTCTTAATTTAAACATAATACACTCTTCTCACACACACACATACTAACACCCATACCAACAAAGGACCTAATGTGGTAATTCCAATTCATATAAAATTTCACTTAATTTTTATGCCAAATTATGAATTTTTGTTCAAACATAAAACATGTATAGGGAGTATATGTATGTACGTATATGAACATTCATATTGGCCCCTGTTTTTGTTGCATTATTTTATCATTATCGCATTCTGCTGATTGTTGGCACACTGACCAGTAGTGTAGTGGTAAAATGGCTACTGACTGGGTAGTACTATAACTCTTTTAGCGTTGGCAATATCGTTGATGGTTTTGTTGGCTTCTGCCAGCGTTATGATTGTATTGTTGCTTGTTAACTGGTCTCTTGCAATGGCTTGGTTGTATAGTTTATTTTTACCATGGCCATAATTATGTTTAAGCTTGTAAAATACCATTGGGATTAATATTTAATTTTCTGTTTACCTACCGCTTAATTACAATTTTTTGGCTTTGTAGTTTGACCGCCACTCATACATTGTGTTACATTTTACAAAAGCCACTTTGTGTATGGTGTAAGAGTACTTTTCACAGTCCTTACAATTATGTATCTGTGTTAATCACCAAAACAACATAGTATACGCAATCATAAGCAAATGTAAATGGGCGAGTGAATGTAATTATGTGGATATTTGAGATATATCATGGCAATTTTAACAAAAGGATATTGAAGAATGAGTAATTTATCATTGAATGCATTTGCAATGCGATCAAAGCAATAATGACTAAAAGTCTATTAGTCGATTCGATTTTCATAAAAATTTATTACCTTTGCGAATTACAAAAGATT
>PGFW01016165.1:15720-34655 GCA_003123925.1 Haematobia irritans | reverse complement strand
CGGATGATTATTAAATCAATTTTTACTTGTCCACTTGACCCTCGCCATAAACTTCGAGAATATCGAATAATGTAGTATTTGCGATCCCTGGGCTTCATCAATCGCTGAGAGAAGATCTTACTGCGAAAACTCTACGAGGTAAATCTTGGGAAGATTTTGTGCACGTGAAAGGCGGCGACTTTACACCACACGTTAGTGTCTCGCCGACTGACGCAAGCAGTCCATTTTTGTAAACGACTACTGTTAATTATTTCGTCATATCGAAACTCGTGGGTTTTTGTGAATATCGCTTTCTCAAGATTAAAATTAAAAAATTTAAAAATTTGCAAATATTGGTATCGTATTCGATTATAGTTTTTAGAAAGTAACATACAATGCATGCCCGAAATGAAAAGCGTTTGGATGGAGTGTATTCTGAGCATGGACATTTACCGAAACTATTGATATTTGTATTGGCAACTGCCGCAATTGGCAGATCATGAGATTAACTAGACATGTAAAAAAATTCAAAGAGCTTCAGCTGGTTTGTACCAAATTAGCATGCGAACACACAAATAAAGCGATGAACTCTCTGCGGACAATAGAGCACAGTTGGATACATTTCATAGCAAAGTGTAACGCTGTTTAAGTTTTACATTTCCTAAGCGGTGGTTGCCCCCAAAGTTCGTGACAGAGTGGATTGGCCGACAACTTTACTTTCTGAATTAGCGACAACCATGGCTAAGGTAGTTTTCGTCAGTCTACTTTTTATTTTCAATAACAATTCACAATAACTGCATCTGCCCGGGTTTCTTTGGTTAGTTTTAGTTACAAATAATACACATGTGGGTCAAAGTACAAGTAATAAGATACAAGTAGGTATTTCATGATAATTTAAGAAATACTATTTTATTGAAAATCGAAAATAAAAGTCTATATACATGATTAATGGCCATTACATTTAACTTAAAGCGTAAATAAATTCTGGAAAAAGACAAAGTGAAATGAAAGGCTCTAATCAATATAAAGCAAAAGTAAGAGTCAAAATAATGACAAAAGAAATAAGTACATTTTCTGAATCGTGAAATATTCAGGAATATACTTCATTTTTTTTTTTTTTTCAATTTAAATTATTAAATGAACAACAAAATAACCAGTGTATCAAACTTTATTTTGATAGCTTTAATATAAATTTTTCCAATTAGAATCAGTAATTTTGTTATTTAAAAAAATATTCAATTAAAATTTTAATTTGATATCAACGAATTTTTTAATTGAAACAAGAAAATCACAAAAAAGACTTAATAGTAATCAATTAATTTTTATTATTGATCAATTTAATTTCTAATTGACCTTCAATAATTTATTTAATTTGATACTATTTCTGTGATTGAAGACATTCAATTAAAAAACTTAATTGCGATCAATTAATTTCGTGTTTGAATTTCAGAAAATTTTTTTGTGTTGTTATCCTGTTTAAACGTTGGTGTTTATTTTTAAATGTTCATTCCATTCTTGTATCATTTAACTCTACCAAAGGTTGTCCAATGTTTGTAAAGTGGTGACTGCTGGCAATATATGCACAGGAGTTTATGTCATTGGTCTTGCGAAACCAATATTTTAATAAAGCAGAGAAGATGTGCTTAAAGGATCGTTGTCTTGTTTGAAACACCCCGCTTGTTTTCTTCTAATTTACAGGCAGCATTGTGTTTCCAATAATATTTGTATAATTCGTAACAGCAGGGTCACAAAATTTTATAAAAAATGCCGATACAATCTCGACTAAATAGGCTACCAGAAAAATTGCCCCATAGACACTATTTCACCGCTCCCATGCTTGGCCAGTAATTTTTGTTGAGCGCTTATGAAATTATTTTCCTTGCGGGTCGAAGGACATTACGAACCTACTACCATTTTCTAAATATTGTTTTTTTTTTAGTTTCAGCGCTCTAGCAAGATAATTGCACGGCCCATTTTCCCACCTACGTCCCTGACCACCTATAATGTTTTCTGGCGGAGCATAGTCTCATTTTACAAATATTTTTTCCCGTAACATCAGAGAACTTTTCTGACACTGACTTGGACACATTAAGAGTCTAGGGGGACC
The DNA here is from genome assembly GCA_003123925.1 of Haematobia irritans. Classification (NCBI taxonomy): domain Eukaryota; kingdom Metazoa; phylum Arthropoda; class Insecta; order Diptera; family Muscidae; genus Haematobia; species Haematobia irritans. The sequence continues at coordinate 32,569 of PGFW01016165.1, read as the reverse complement.
TCCTTTTCTATAGCGAGTTCGGAACGGACGTTCCACATTGACAATGTGAACCACTTAGAGAGCTAGTGAACCTTCCAGAAATGTCACCAGCATTTACTGGTGATAATCCACCAGCTGAAAAGACTTTTTGGTTCAGGTAGCAGGATCGAAACTCACGACCTTGTGCTGATGCTAGGCGGAGCACGCTAACATGCCACCACGACTTGGCTCCCGGCCGGGTTAGTTTGGAACTGCATCTAATCGCCGCCACAAGATCCGTGCAGATTTAAATCAAAATTGCTCTATTTCAGCCAGAAATTTATGGTCACTAGGACGATTTGAAACAGGGTCTTTTTTGGCGAAGTGACAAAAAATGATTATCTCTATTTTCGAAAGTGCTTACTGGCTTGGTTTTCCACGTGTTTTTCTCAAAAATCGTATTTCTTTGGGCATTTTAGACACAAAAGTAAACGATCTCTTAAAGATTTGATGGTTGTTCAAGAGGATTTTCCCTCAATTTTAGAGCTAAAACCAGTCTTTTTTTCTACATTATCATGACTTTTTTCGGTTTCATCTAGTAACAAATTTTTATTAATTGCATTCATTCAATCGCCACTAAATATCGCAATAACAACACTTTCTTGCGAAATTTTTTGCCAACAAATAAAGACTCATAACAAAAGAGAACACAGGGCGAACAACAATCTCTCTCTTTTCCAATTTTCTTGTCACTTACCTGCAACTTGAGTATCGAAAATGGTGTTGCGATCCCGGCTTCATCAATCGCTGGAGAAGTTTTGAAACTCTACAGTAAATCTTGGAGATTTTGTGCACGTGAAAGGCGACTACACAACACGTAGTAGTCTCGCCGCCTGACGCAAGAGTCCATTTTTGTAAACGGCTACTGTTGATATTTCAGTCATATCGAACTCGTTTTTGTGAATATCTTCTAGAAAAAAATTAAAAAAATATTGCAAGATTGGTCGGTGATTCGATTATAGTTTTTAGAAAGTAAATCATGCAGCGAAATGAAAAGCGTTTGGATGGTGTATCTGAGCATGGAAATTTACCAAACATTGACTATTTAGTATTGGACTGCCGCCAATTGGCGATTCATAAGATAACTAGACAGTAAAAAATTCCAAAAGTCGCGGGTTCGTACCAATTTAGCATGAGACACCAAATAAGCGTGCAATCTCTGCGGACAATAAGAGCAACAGTTGGATCATTTTCAAGCAAAGTGTAACGCTGTTTAAGTTCATTCCTGGGATGTTTGCCCAGTTTCGTGACAGACGTGGATTGGTACTTGACCTTTTTTCTGATTGGACACCATGCTAAGATCAGCGTTTTCGTCGTTACTTTCTATTTCATATAAAATCAATCAATTAACTGATCTGGGGTTTTTGGTTATTTTAGTTACAAAATATATACACATGCTGCGTCAAAGTAATAAAGTACAGTAGGTTTTTCATGATAAATTTAAGAAATATATTTATCGAATCAAAATAAAGTCTATAATACATATTAATGCCCCATACATCTTAACTTTAAAGGTAATAAATTTCTGGAAAAAGACAAGTGAAATTGAAGGCCTAATCCCAATTAAACCAAAGTAAGAGCTCAAAAATGAATGACAAAAGAATAAAGTACATTTTTCTTAAATCGTGTATAGGTATATTCATTTTTTGTTTAAATTAAATTTTAAATTGAACAACAAAAATAAACCAGTGCTTATCCAACTTTATTTTGATAGCTTTTATAATAAATTTTTCCAATTAAAAATCATAATTGAGTTTTAAAAAATATTCAATTAAAATTTTTATGACATCAACGAATTTTTTAATTGAAACACAGAAATACAATACACAAAAAATAATTAGTATCAATTAATTTTTTAATTTGATCAATAATTTCTAATTGACTCAATTTAATTTTTTAATTGATACTATACATTTCTGCTGATTGAAGACATTTCAATTAAAAAATTAATTGGCGTCATATTAATTTCGTGATTTGCAATCAGAAAAAAATTTTTTGTGTGTTTATCTGTTAAGTTGTTGTTTATATTTTTAAATTGCTTTTCATTCCCAATTCTGTATTTTAACTCTCCCGCAATACGCGTTTTTCAATGTTTTAAGTCTGGTGACTGACATAGGCCAATAGAGAACAAAGAAGGGGTTTATTGTCATTGTCTATGGGAACAATTTTTAATAAAGCCGAGAAGTGCTGTATAAGGATTCGTTGTCTTTGTGAAAACACCCGCCTTGTTTTCTTGCTGTTTACGGCAAGCATTGTGTTCTCCAATATATTTCTATATTCGAACAGGGTAATTTTATAAATAATGCGATAAATTCGACCTAAATAGGCCATACCAGAAAAATTAGCCCCATACCACTATGTTCCCGCTCCCATGCTTGGCCGTCATTTTTGTGAAGCGCTTATGAAATTATTTTCCTTGGGGTCGACGAACATTACGACTACTACCATTTCTAGATATGTTTTTTTTTATAGTTCATCGCTTCTACAAAGATATTGCGCCATTTTACTCCCACCTACCGTTCCTGACCACCTATAATGTTTTTCTGGGAAAGCATAGTCTCGATCCTTACAAGATTTTTTTCCCGTAACAATAGAACTTTTCTGACTTGCTTGCAATTCAGGTTAGGGGACCTCCTTTTTATAGGCCGAGTCCGCAACGGCGTCCACATTGCCAGCTGAAACCACTTAGAGAAGCTTTGAAACCCTCAGAAATGTCACCAGCATTACTGAGGTGGGATAATCCACGCTGAAAAACTTTTTGGCCGTTCGGTAGCAGGAATCGAACTCACGACCTTGTGTATGCTAGGCGGGCACGCTAACCATCTGCACACCGCATGCTCCCGGCCGCGGTAGTTTGGCATGCTACTAATTCGCCGCCAAATAGATCGTGCAAGATATCAAATTGTCTAATTTTCAGGCAGAAATCTTGCTGGACGATATGAAAGGGTCTTTTTTGGAGAGTGACAAAAGATTATCTTCTTTTTTCGAAGTGCTCTGCTTGGTTTTCCACTGGTTTTCTCAAAACTTCTTTTCTTTTAGTGGCATTTTAGACACAAAGTAACGATTCTCTTTAAAAGATTTGATGCGTTGCTTCAAAGAGATTTTCCTCAATTCTTAGAGCTTTAAAACCAGTCTTTTCTTTTCGTTTACTACATATGACTATTTTCGGTTCATTGTAGTACAAATTTTGATTAAATTTGCATTCATATCATCGCACTAAATTACGCCAATAACAAACTTTTTGAGAAATTTTTTGCCAACCAAATAAAGCACTCAATAAACAAAGAGTTAACACAGGCGAACAAAACTAATGACCAATTTTTTGAACTTTAGCTTACATGACGTAGTTACAACACCAAATTTAAAAAAATATGTTCGAGTTAGGACAAAAAATACCAAAACATGTACTATATTTTTTGACCACATGGGTATTTACATTGCAACATATTCTCTTAATTGGAATTCTAACAGAATTTTCAGATTCACAAAAAAACTCAAAGTTCAAACTTCAATTTGCATCACCCACGATATTTGTAATGATCGCCGAACTTCGTTTTTAATTTAATTTAAAAACAAGACCTAATAAAGCAACAAACAAAGGACGAATCAAACAACTAACCCTTTGATAACCTACTTTTCCTTTTTCCTAGCTGATAAATACTTGGATCTTATCACACAAAAGCCACAGACAAATTTATACGCCTGCAAATTCTCTTTCACAATTTTAAACTTAGTTTTTGTTTAATTTTTTACAATTTTTGTCCACCTACACGGATGAAAAAGACTGTTTTTCATATTGTTTGGCTTATAAAATTATAGTTTGGGAACACAAATTTTTTTACAACACAATTTTTTGAGTGCAAGCATATAATGTTCATAAACTTAGCATAACATGTCTTTGGTACATATATGTTATATGTGTAGAACATATAATGTTTGGGACATAAAATAGTTTGTAAATATAAATATGCTTTTGAGTGCCAAACATATATTAATTTAGAAATAGCCTATAACATATATGTGGTTTAACATTTTTATTTTTTCCTTGGAGCAACTTCATCAGCTACTTTCTTTGATCCTTACAAAACTGTGTGGTCCGCTGCTTTCGAATCCGTCCGGAAAAAGGTAAAATTAAAATAAAATAAAAAAATCATACAACTTGAATAATTTCTTCTAAAATGTTTGTATTACAGCCTGTTTATTTTCATAATTCGTTATGATTGTAAATATATAAATAAATAAATAAAATTTTGAGCACAATATTGTTTGGGAGAATTTTTTTTTAAGCATATAATATTTTTGGGTGCAAAATGCTTTCCAAGCATATTATCGATGTTCACATAATAACATATTGTTTTTGGAAGACAACATTATAGAATTTGGATGCAAAAACACAAAGATGTTCGGAACTTAGACTAACTCCAAAACTATATTGCTTTAGACTAATATGCCTATTCAAACATATTATATATTGGAAGAGATCAAACATATAAATGTTTGGGCAATACCAAAAAATGTATGATGCTTGAAGCAAAATATGTTTGGGAGTATATGCTTACAGAAGCGATTTTATGAGCGTGGTTAGCAGAGGGGGGAATTTAGGCGATTTAACAAAGAAATAGAAATTAGTTGTGTTATGTTCTTTCAGAACTTTTTAACTAAGGTCGCTAGTTTTCGTTGGTTGTAATTTTAAAATGCTAGCAAAGCTCATGCATGCTATTTTTATAGTGAATTTATATAACGTATTTAAAAAATCTGACTATTTATTTAACTTTCTCGTAGAATGAAATATTTTTTTTTAAATTTTGACGACACTTTACTTAGTAAATAGGTTTATTTTGAATATGAATTCGCAAGAAAAACTTTCGTTTATCGCAGCGGTTAATTCTCGGTCGTCATAAGGGCTAAGGAACTGAAAACGTTATATGAAATGTTTTAGCAATTTTTATTATAATAATAATATTTTTCCCAAAACCGCAGCAATTTGCAAGGCATATGAAAAAACATCTTGAATGCAACGCGTTTTCCCATAGCTTGAAAGTTTGTAAAAAATTGTTGTGGCAAAATCGAATCTAGGTACAACGTGTGGGCATGCCAAAAAACAACACGCAGATTAATAAATCCGATTTAATGCCATCAATTACGCCTATATTTCCTTACTATTTTCAATAAGAATAGGCATTCTCAAATAATTGTTAAGATAAAAATGCCGTTTCTTAAAAGCACAAACGTTACTAACAAAAAGTAAGTTTATTTAATATTTTCATAATGAAAGAGCCTTCGTAAATACAAAAAATTTGTTGGAAAAAAATAGCGAAAAAACGCCGTTCTACGATAAACGTATTACTATATAAATTGCGTATTATTTGTCCAAAAAACTAATGGTGTTTTCTTACTTGCTAAAAAATGGCACTTTTTTCCATTTGGCCCCGCGAAAATTTTACTTTTAGGTTCTTTTTCTAAAAAAAGAGCGCAAATGTGTGAAAAGGCCATCAAATTCTGTTGGTGAAAATATGTGCCCACGGTGTAGAAGCAATTTTGCGGGCCCATTTTCAGCACTGCCGACAAATCGCAGTGTGCTGATGCGATTTGCCCTGATTGCTCCTTTGAATTTATTTTCTGCCGCCGAAATGAAAGCCATTTTTTTAGGTTGCCTTGGCCCAACATTTTATAAAATGCGCCATTCTTGTTTGCAGACAAAATGAAGCGCAAAGCACTTTTTTCAGAAGAAAACGCCCATAAATATCTTTACAAAAGGTATACGCGACGCTTTTTAGCATTCATCATTCTTTTTTTTTCATTATAGTGAATTGCGGTTCACTAGGTATGGTTATGATGAATGATATGGACCCAAACGGGACAGAACATACACTCATATCGCATCTCGAGCCACCATGACATTCCTTCGCTTAAGAAAAATAACGTATTAAAAGTTTTCGCTATATTTTTTTATCGAATTTCTAATTTCTACGCCAATGAAATTTTAATACTTTTATATCAATATTAACTACTTATACAAAAATGTATTTTATTAGAGCTTTTGAATACAAACGAAATTACCATATTGGTATGCGTAAAATAGCGCTCCATATGAAACGATGGCGTTTAGAGAGTAGTGTCGACATATTTATATTCAGTGCTATTCTGAAACTGTTCTCGAATGTTAGGATCGAAAATGAATTCATCTACTCCTACATTCGAAAGAACCGTTCAGAATTAGCACTGATATATATGTCGACACACTCTCTAAACCATGCCGTCTTCATATGGAAGCTCGCTATTTTGCCAATCAATATGCGTAAATTTCGTTTTGTATTCCATAAAAGCTCTAATAAAATACCATTTTTGTAATAAGTCAGTTAATACTTGATTATAAAGTATTAAAATTTTCATTGCGCCCGTAGAAATTTAGAAAATTCGATAAAAAAAATATACGAAAACTTTTAATCTCTTATTTTTCTTAAGCCGAGGGAATTCATGGTGCTCGGCCGGAGTGCGAATGAGTGTGCTTCTGTGCCGATTTGCGTCATACATTCATCATACATACCAGTGAAACAACTTCACTATTATGAAAAAAAAAGAATATGATGAATGCTAAAAACGTCGATATACCTTTTGTAAGATATTTATGGCGTTTTCTTTTCTGAAAAAAATGCTATTGCCTTCATTTGTCTGCACAAATGGCATTTTTAAAAATGTTTGCCAGCAACGCCTAAAAAAAAATGCTTTCATTTCGGCGGGGCAGAAAATAATTCAAAGGAGCAATCAGGGCAATCGCGAGCCACCAACTCATTTGGTCGGCAGTGCTCGAAAATGCCCGCAAATTGCTTCTACGCGCTGGCACTATTTTTCACAACAGAACTTTGCATTGCTTTTCACACATTTTGCCTCTTTTTGTTTAGAAAAAGAACCTTAAAAGTAAATTTTCCCGGGCCAAAAATGAAAAAACGGTGCCACATTCTTTTGACAAAGTAAAGAAAACACCATAGTTTTGGACCAACTATACGAATTTTATATAGTATACTGTTTTCTAGAACGTTTTTTCGGATTTTTTTTCACAATTTTTGTATTTACGAAGGCCTCTTTTCCATTATGAAAGAATATTAAATAAATACTTACTTCTTTGTTAGTATACGTTGTTTAGCAACATTTTTATCTTACATTATTTGAGAATGCCTATTCCTATAAAGATAGTGAAGAAAATATAGGCGCTATTACGTTGCCATTAAAATCGCGGGCATTTATTAATCTTCGTGGTTAGTTTTTTGCATCGCCCACACGTTGTACTAGATTCGATTTTTTTGCGCACAACAATTTTTACAACTTCAGCTATGGGGAAAAACGCGTTGCAGTTTAGATGTTTTTCATATGGCCTGCAAATTTGCCTTTTGGCGAAAATATTAATTATTTATAATAAAATTTCTAAACATTCAATATAACGTTTCATTCCTTTACCATGACGGACGAAGAACTTAACGCTCGATAAAACGAAGTTTTTCTTGCGAATTCATATTCAAAATAAAACCTATTTTACTTAAGTAAATGTGTCGTCAAAATTTAAAAAAAAATAATTTCATTCTACGTGAAAGTTAAATAAATAGTCAGATTTTTTAAATACGTTATATAATTCACTACAAAATACATCATGAGCTTTGCTAGCATTTGTAAAATACAACCAACGAAAACTACGCGCACTTAGTTAAAAAAGTTCTGTAAGAACATAAACAACAAATAATTTTTCTATTTCTTTTGTAATCGCCTAATCCCCTCGTCTACCACGCTCATAAAAAATCGCTTCTGTAACAATATACTCCCAAACATATTTTGCTTCAAGCATATACATTTTGGCGTATTGCCCAAAACATTTATATGTTTGATCCTCTTCCAATATATAATATCGTTTTTGAAAGGCATATTAGTCTAAACAAAATATGTTTGGCCGTATCTAAGTTCCGAACTTTTTGTCGTTTTTGCATCCAAAATTCTTAATGTTGTCTATCAAAAAACAATATGTTATTATGAGTGACATATAATATGCCTTGAAGCCATTTTTGCATCCCAAAAATCATACCTATGCTTAAAAAAAAAATTCTCCCAAACATATTGTGGCGTCAAAAATTTTATTTATTTATTTATATATTTACAATTCATCAACGAATTATGAAAATAAAACAGGCTGTAATACAAACATTTTAGACAAGAAAATTATTCAATTGTATGATTTCTTTATTTTATTTTAATTTTACCTTGTTGCCGAGACGGAACGATTCGAACAAGCGACCACACAGTTGTAAGGATCAAAAGAAGTAGCTGATCATATTGCCAAGGAAAAAAACATAAAATTTGTTTAAACACATATATGTTCTATAGGCTATTCTAAATTAATATATTGTTTGCATTCCAAGCATATATATTTTACAAACAATTTTATGTCCCAAACATTATATGTTCTAACATATTAACATATCATTCCCAAACATGTTAGCTTTTAGTTCATGAACATTTATATGCTTGCCACTCAAAAATATTGCTGTTTAAAAATTGGTATCCAAAACACTATAATGTTTATAGCCAAACATTTAAATGAAAAACAGTTTCTTTTCATCCGTTGTAGGCTACAACAATGTAAAAACATTAACAAAACTAAGTTATAAATTGCTGCAAAGCAGAATTTGCAGCGTATAAATTGTCTGCTTTTCGTGTGATAACATCCAAGTATTTATCAGCTTAGGAAAAAAGGCAAAGCTAGGCTTATCAAAGGGTTAGTTGCTTTTGAATTCGTCCTTTGTTTGTTGTTTATTAGGTCTTCGTTTTTAAACTTAAATTAAAAAAAGCAAGGTTCCGATCATTACCAAAATCAGTGGGCGGGCGGCAGGGTTGATGGCAAATTTTAAGTGCACTTTTGGAGTTTTTTTGATCTGAAGAATTCTGTTAGAATTTCAATTAAGCAGAATATGCTGTGCAATGAAATACCGCATGTGGCGGCTCAAAATAATAAGTACATGTTGGTATTTTTTGTCCGTTAACTCGAACATATTTTTTAATTTAGGTGTTGTAACTACAGTCGATGCTAAAACTAAAAGTTCAAAAATGTCATTAAGGTTTTTGTTCCCTGTGTTCTCTTTTGTTATGAGTGCTTTATTTGTTGGCCAAAAAATTTCCAAAAACGTTTGTTATTGCCGATATTTAGTGGCGATTGAATGAATGCAAATTTAATAAAAATTTGTTACTAGATGAACGAAAAAAGTCATTGATAGCTTAGAAAGAAAAGACTGGTTTTAGCCTCTAAAATTGAGGGAAAATCTCTTCTTGAACAACATCAAATCTTTAAGAGATCGGTTTACTTTGTGTCTAAAATGCCCTAAAGAAATACGATGTTTTGAGGAAAAACACGTGGAAAAACCACAGCCAGAGCACTCTCAAAAAGAGGATAATCTTTTTGCACTTCCCAAAAAAGACCCTGTTTCAATCGTCCCTACTGACCTAAATTTCTGCTGAAAATAGAGCAATTATGATTTAATATCTGCACGATCTATGTGGCGCGCGATTAGATGGCAGTTGCCCAAAACTAACCCGGCGGGAGCCAATCGTTGGTGCATGGTTAGCGGATCCGCCCGCTAGCATCACAAAGGTCGTGAGTTCGATTCCTGCATACCTGAACCAAAAAGTCTTTTCAGCTGGTGGATTATCCCACCAGTAAATGCTGGTGACATTTCTGGAAGGGTTTCAACAGCTTCTCTAAAGTGGTTCACATGCAATAGTGAGAACGTCCGTTCGACTCGGCTATAAAATAGGAGGTCCCTCTAGACTCTATATGTGTCCAAGCAGTGTCAGAAAAAGTTCTCTGATGGTTACGGGAAAAAATATTTGTTAAGATGAGACTATGCTCCGCCAGAAAAACATTATAGGTGGTCAGGGACGTAGGTGGGAAAATGGGCGCAATAGTACTTGCTAGAGCGTTGAAACTAAAAAAAAAAACAATATCTTAGAAATAATGGTAAGTAGGTTCGTAATGCTCGCTTCGACCCGCAAGGCAAAATAATTCATAAGCCGCTTCAACAAAAATGTACTGGCCAAGCATCGCGGAGCGGCGTGAACATAGTGGTATGGGGCTAATTTTTCTGGTTAGGCCTATTTAGGTCGAGATTGTATCGCATTATTTTATAAAATTTTGACCCTGCTTACGAATTATAGAAATATTATTGGAGAACACAATGCTGCCTGTAAACTAGAAGAAAACAAGCGGGGGTTTCAAACAAGACAACGATCTTTAACACATTTCTCGCTTTTATTAAAAATTGGTTTCGCAAGACCAATGACATAACTCCTTCTATATTGCCTAGCAGTCACAACACTTATACAAACATTGACAAAGCCTTTCGGTCAGAGTTAAACTGTACAAGACATGGGAATGAACATTTAAAAATAAACAACAACTTTAAACAGGATAACAACCAAAAAAATTTTCTGAAATTCAACACACGAAATTAATTGATCCCAATTAATTTTTTAATTGAATGTCTTCAATCACAGAAATAGTATCAATTAAATAAATTATTGAAGGTCAATTAGAAATTAAATTGATCCAATTAATAAAAATTAAATTGATACTATTAAGCTTTTTTGTGATTTGATTCTTGTTTCAATTAAAAAATTCGTTGATATCCAAATTAAAATTTTAATTGAATATTTTTTTAAACTACAATTATGATTTACTAATTGGAAAAATTTATATTAAAGCTTATCACAATGTTGATACACTGGTTATTTTGTTGTTCAATTTATAATTTAAATTGAAAAAAAAAAAAATGAAGTATACCTGAATAATTTCACGATTAGAAAATGTACTTATTTCTTTTGTCATTATTTTTGACTCTTACTTTGCCTTATAATTGGATTAAGCCTTTCATTTCACTTTGTCTTTTTCCAGAAATTTATTTACCTTTAATGTTAAATGTAATGGCCATTAATCATTATTATTAGACTTTTATTTTCGATTTTCATAAAATAGTATTTCTTAAATTATCATGAAAACTCTACTTGTATCTTATTACTTGCGACCACATGGTGTATATATTTGGTAACTAAAACTAACCAAAAAACCCCCAGCATGCAGTATATTGTGAATTGTTATTGAAAGTAAAAGTACCGACGAAACTTCCTTAGCATGGGGTCCAATCAGAAAAAAAGGTCGTACCAATCCACGTCTGTCACGAAACTTGGGGGCAAACACCCTAGGAATGAACTTAAACAGCGTTACACTTTGCTTGAAAATGATCCAACTGTTGCTCTTATTGTCCGCAGAGATTGCACGCTTATTTGGGTTCTCATGCTAAATTTGGTACGAACCCGCGACTTTTGGAATTTTTTTACTGTCTAGTTATCTTATGAATCGCCAATTGGCGGAGTCCAATACTAAATAGTCAAGTTTGGTAAATTTCTATGCTCAGATACACCATCCAAACGCTTTTCATTTCGCTGCATGATTTACTTCTTAAAAGCTATAATCGAATCACCGACACAATATTGCAATATTTTTTTAATTTTTCTCTAGAAGCATATTCACAAAAAACGAGTTCGATATGACTGAAATATCAACAGTAGCCGTTTACAAAAATGGACTCTTGCTCAGGCGCGAGACTACTACGTGTTCGTGTAGTCGCCTTTGACGCTCACAAAATCTCCAAAGCATCTTACCTGTAGAGTTTCGCATAAGATCTTCTCCAGCGCATTGATGAAGCCAGGGATCGCAACAACACATTATTCGATATTCCGAAGTTTTGCGCAGGTCAGAGTGACAAGTAAAAATTGATTTTAATAAATCTTCCACAAGCAATTGGCCGTAGCATATGGATTTTAATTCGGGGGGGGCTTCAACTTTAGCAAAAAACTAATTCATATAATCTTCATGTTGTGTAAAAAAATTTTATTTACTGCATAGGTAGTCTAGATACAATATTTTATAATAATTTTAAATTGAGCGACGGGTTTTTGGGCCAGCAAATAAATCAATCGACTTCCTTCAGTGCGGCACATTTATTCGGCGATATAACCGACATTATGCCAATCCATTGAGTCTACTCTCGCCTAGTCGAATATCTAAGCATACGTCTTTAATCTACTATACATTGTTGAAAATGAACGCTTCGGTATGAGCCACGAACACATTAAAAAATAATTACACCGAAAATTTTTCCAATTGAAAATTGTAATTGACGTTCCAAATTAAAAATTAAATTGTATTTTAACAAATTTTTAATTGAAACAAAAATTCAATCACAAATATAATTAAGTATCAACTAATTTTTTTAATTGCGATCAATTAACTTTTAATTGACCTTTCAATTAAATTTTAATTGATTACTATCATTTCTGTGAATTGAAGACATTTCAATTAAAATTATTGGATCAATTAATTTTCTGTGATGGATATCAGAAAAAAATTGTTTGTGTGTAGTTAACGTGCCTTCAGCGCGATTGGAAATCAGTTACGAAAGTACTTTCTTCAAATACTTTTTCACCTCGGTCAGCTACCGTTAAGTACCCCCGCGAATGAATTTAAGTACCTTTTTGTGTAGACATTTTTTTAGTCATATCAGCATGTGTAATGGTACAATAGCCTTTTGACAAAATATCTTTAATATTTTTAGAAAAGTCTTTAACAACCCTCATTTTGCTAATTAGTCTTTTACAAATGTGGCAAAATCAAGACATGTTCATGTTGGGAAGAAAATCTCGATTTTGCTAAAAGACATAGTGAAAAAAACAGTGATTATTGATTGAACTTCAAGAATGCTTTTAGTCGAAAAAAAGAATGCGATTCTATTATTATCGATTTTTTTATTTCGCCGTAGAAAATGTTAAGTCAACATTTTATTTCTATATAGAATTTTGCAAAAATTTATTTTTAGTATAGAAAAATTTTTGTAAAAAATTTTATTTCTATTAGGAAATTTTGCCAAACATTTTATCTTCTATAGGAAAATTTTTTGCAAAATCTTTATTATCTATAGGAAAATTTTGCAAAATTTTATTTCTATAGAAAATTTTTGCAAAATTTTATTCTTTTAAAATTCAGTCTCTTGACAATAATCTTCCATGTGAAATTTTTCAGTTGAAAAATTTAGTAAAAAAGTACCCTTCTCCGCTTCAAAAAATACCAACTTATTCTTTAGTACTTTCTTAAAAAATTGTAAGTGCCATAGTTTCCATCCCTTAATAACTGCAAAGTGACCAAAATTTCTTAAAAGAATACTGCACGTTTGGGAAATATCTCTTTATGCACTCTCCAAGTTGCTTCCATCGCGTCAAATTTAGCAGGATTCTTTTTCGCCAGGTTTGCAGCTCATTTCATTTTACAATATGTGTTGTTCTGCTGTTTTCGTTGGTTGTTGCTATGGCCAAAACAAAGCGGAGCCATGTTCACGAAAAATGAACAACAAACACACAATAAAAAAGCCAGGAATACTTTTTCCAAAAAATGAAATTTGTGCCCGCTGCGAGAACGAAAAACAAGTTTGTTTTTTTTTCGACTGTCGTTTGACGGGGCTTTCAACTAAACACCCTCAAAAAAAATACGCATTCTCTAACATTATGTTCCAAAACCATATTTTGCTAAGCGAAACACATAATATTATTGGATACTTGGCCGAAACATTGAATATGTTTGCTTTTATGCTGAGATAATTTTATATTTTGGAAACATATTTGAGTTCCAAAAATAGTATATGCTTGGAAGAATTCCTCAAAAGATTGCTGCCTCATTCCTACAAATAAATTTTCACTTGCCAACGAAATTTTGAGTTACTTCCATCTTTTTCTGCTAATACAAATATGCCTGTTTTTTTTTTTAATGTCTATTCTCTTGGTTCCGAGTGTCCTTATTCTCTTTATCTCCGAATACACATTCTAATATTCAAATTAAATAATATTATGAGACATATTAAATTTTTGGCCCTTATCATGAAACAGTTTATCCGAAACAACATACAAGCGGTTTCACAGAAATGCTCTCATTTCATTCTCGCTGGTTTATGTTTTGATATCTTTTTAATTGAACCCTCCCGCGTTTCCATCTCTATTTCTTCTCTATACTAGCCCTCTCTCTCTCTACTCTCTGTCGCTCTCTTGAATTAAAGCATCACAAACATAATATGTTCTACTCGAAATTTGTAAAATTTTATTATATATTTTATACATTTCACACAAATTATTTTTATGCAAACATTCATGCCCCAAACATAATATATTCTAACATTTATTAACATATTGTGTCCCAAACATTTTGTGGTTGGTTTTTAGGAACATTACATGTCTTGCACTTAAATATATTGTGTTTAAAAATTGTGCCCGAAACACATTGTTGTTTATATCGAACATATGAAAAACATATTTTTCTAACAGTGTTAGCACTATTCTTAGCGGTTCAATGAATATTTTAGTTGACAATGTTTATTATTAAGGTAAGCCCCCATCGTTATATTTTATAAATAAAAAGACGCTATATCGTCCCAGGCTAAAATATATGATACTTCTGTTTCTAGGTATAAAAGAGAGCTTTGATTCAAATGATGACAAGCTTATCGAGCATTTGCAGGTTCCTTGAGATCCCCCCTCACTCCGTCTCGCCACCATCTTGAATAGGACACATCGCCTTTGTGTCTCAGCAGCCTTAATGCATGCGGTCTTCTTAATTAATTCTAACAAAGAGAAAAACAACACTGGACATCCTCTGCATTACTCAGATAAACTCTCGTCATCGGCTACACAACTATTCGACGTCCCTTCGGGAAACAAGTAGCACAAGTCTGGTATGGTATCAGGTTGCTTGTTCCTACTTACCAGTTATACTATTTAATGATTACTCAAAACCTGTTCGCCACAATGTTTTGACGTTTGGTATACATATGGTAAACTTGTTCTATGCCCTCCATAAAAAGTCGCTTAAAAAAGCAACAAGACGCATAATCAAACGCTTACTCACACTGCCTAGTAGGATTATAACGAATCAATACGAATAGTGGAGTGTTTTTACTTTGGTCATCGAGAAACCACTTAAGTGCTGCCTTGCTTATCTAAGATTTGGATGATTCAAAAACACAAAACTCCTCCCAGGCGCTACGAAGGATGGGTTAATTTATAACAAATAATTTGTCACACTATCAGGATTTTAAATGGAAATGTGCAAGACTTGTTTACAGAGCCAAACCCAAGTTGGCAGTTCTTTTGTTTTCCACACTCCAGTGCAATAGCCCTTGTACTGTGGTGCTTTAACGAAGGTCGCTCCTTTGGACAGAATTTGTTTTTTGTTGTTAGATTTACACCTGGGTATTATCGTGTACGCATAACTTACACCAGCGTTCTTAAGGTGGGGATATCCCCTTTTGTGCCTTTAAAATCGCTTATGCGGTTTGTTTGTCATCGTTTATAGGGCAGCGCTAAGACTTCCAGCGACGAGGTCTTTGGATATTTTTAATTAAAATTTAAATTACGAAATGACAGGAGAACATAATTACAAACTATTATGACACATAAAGCCATCAGAAGGCTTCCAGCACAGGACAGCGCACACAAAATGTGCCAGCCCCAACACCTCAAATGGAAGGCCAATTTATACTGAGGTGTGTATGTGTTGAGTGACCATCTGTGACTGTTTTTCGTGTGAAGAGAAACCATTAGCAAGACTCTGTTAGCAATAGGGATGCGTGTAATGTGAATTAAGAGACCTAAATATTTTGCAACATTTTTAGATGGAGACAGAAATACCGGTTCCATCTCTATTCCTGGTGGTTCTGTGGTCCTTCCATTGAGGCAAGTTTTGCAAACTTTCGAAAGTTAAACAATCAGAGTTGTTAAAAAAGGCACCAAAATGCGTGTTTCATTGATTTATCTAGAATTCTGGGAATGGAGATATCTGACGTCCAACATCCAGGTGTGGACGTCAGATTCGCTTATTTCCATTCGGAAACATATTTAAATGAATTTCATTATCTTAATGGTTTGAAACAATTGTGTGGCTGAATAATTTGCAATATTTTTAATTTCTATTTTATGGAAACTTTTTTGTAATTGTAAATCAAAATATGTCGTCATTTTGGAAATTTTATTTTTGGTTTTTCACTTTTATTCTTAACTAAATAGAAAAGGCTTTAGAGCCAAAAAAAACCATTTATAAATACTAAAGTTCATTTCTTTAACTTCTCATATACATGGAAGCTATAGATCTTGAGTGAATCTTTTGACAAATGAGTGTAAGCGCACGGCCGCTTTCATATGTAACTGATTGCCTCCATCCAGATAACACAAGAAGGAATGCACTGCAAACAGTTTTAAGCAAAAGTTTTGTTTGTGCAGAGTTTTCATAAGCAGTATTATTTTGTCAGATAATCAACCCTAAATAGGATAGCATGATCGTATTATAGGCTAGGAACAGTTCTGATCACACGCAATAACATTTTGTTTAAAATCAGATATTGGTATGAATTCACTTCTCATGTGATGTAGCCATAAAAAATGGAATATTACCTTGTTCGATCTTCTTTAAATCCAGAGTGATACAACAAGCAGGTAATTACATTTATTCTATCCAAATGTTTAAACAAAATCTTTGCTTATTCGCTTGAACCAAACAAAACGGCTTGATTCATTTCCACCAGATCACTCATGTCTGCGCTTAAAAAATACTAGCAAAATAG
This sequence comes from Haematobia irritans, assembly GCA_003123925.1. Lineage (NCBI taxonomy): Eukaryota > Metazoa > Arthropoda > Insecta > Diptera > Muscidae > Haematobia > Haematobia irritans. The sequence continues at coordinate 15,857 of PGFW01016165.1, read as the reverse complement.
GCAGGTGGAAGAGAATAAGAAAATGCTTTTGCTTTGTGATTTCGATTACCTTTGTTATTCCTCTTTAATGGCAATCGCATTTATTGCCCTTGTTGCGTTGCGCACATTGACAATCACATCGAATATATCTCTCTCTT
>PGFW01016165.1:0-15695 GCA_003123925.1 Haematobia irritans | reverse complement strand
TGTTGTTGAGAGAGATTCGTTAATTGCCTGCTTATCAGGCTAACATGAGAAAACAATTTGATAAAAATTTTAGCTGCCACATCCTCAAGAAGTAAAATCTGCGAATTCCAACTATATATAAGCCCCCATATCAATAGTTCTATTTTCGATATTCGAACTGACAACTAATAGGCTTTTGAAGGCTTTATTAATAAAATTGGCACACAGAAATAACACGTTCAAGGTTTTTCCGTTTCTTCGAGTTCGACTACCGCCCATAGCATCGAGAGGAGGAGACCTCCCGCGGCCCAGACCAGGGTAGTTTTAGCCCATCCCAGCTATTCAGTAGAATGATAGGCAGCTATAGCTGACGTGCGTCCCATCTGTAGCTAAGGGCGACACATGACCTTGTCATCTTTTCGCTCTGCCTAGCTAAACTTACCGATTCACCACCAGATCACACTGGACACGATACCATTCAATTAAATGGATAAAACTACATTAAAATCGGTTATAACAAAGAAATAAATTCGACACTAACCCTATTTTAGATAAACGAACTTTTGTTTTTTTAATTATTTATTTATTTATTTTATTGCTTATTTTTAATCATAACAGTAAATGTATGATAAAAAAGAAAGGGGAAAAGTAGCATTGGCTGCTAAAGGCAATCAGCTTGTATTTTTTAATTATTTTTCTTGATCAGCAAACAAATTCGCACCTTTTGTAACAAAGTGTCTATAATTTCTATTTGTTGGACCCCTTAAAGAAAAATGTACAATATAATACTTCGATTGTCTCATTCAAATCACCGCAACTATTCCTTCAGTGAATGGAGTGAAATAAGAGACCCACGGTAAATAATAAGAAAATTTGGTGTTCCAATTCGATAAAGGCATATTTTAATAATAAAAGCTCATATTTAAAATAAAAATTGCATCTTTAAGGATCTGCGCTAAGTTTTCACGTCACTTAAAAGTTGAATATTTTCAAAAGCAATCTATAATTTACAGAGGAGGCCTTCAAATTATTTCTTTCAACTTACATGGCCCAAAAGAAACTATTAAATATATCATTTAAACATTACCAATAAATTTTCTTTCTGCTAAGGAAAGACCACTCATTTAGTTTCAATTGAATATATCAAATATCCTAAGGATTTCCCCAAAAGCAAGTCTTGGAGAGAGTAGTGACAAGTGTGCACCAAAACATTTTTTCCATGCGCCCAAACTTTATTGTGCGACTTATTCTCATTGTCATTATTAAACAAAATTGTCTAATTATTTTCCAAGACAATCCTTATCCACTGACACAACATACCCTGCCCCCCCCTCATCCACAAAGAATACCAAAGCAACTTGACGGGGATTCTGATGGTGTTGGTGCTACTGCTGCCGCTGGTGGTGTTAGTGACTCACTCACAATTACTTTAGCGTTTTCCGCTTCTTCTAATGGACACAAACAACGGCATTGAAAGTTTTGTTGTTCGAACTGAAAATGAAACTGGATGCGGAATACTGGTAAATACTGTGAACGATTAGACACAGGTCGTTTGTTGGCCGTAACCAGAGCGTGAAGGAGAAGAGCCAGGCATTCCTTCTCCCATTGGCATTTAATTAAGCACATTAAGTTGACATTTTAAACAGTTTAAATGAGGCCGAGCCGGCAATCGAGTGCCTGAACTGGAGCTTTGTGGCTAAACATTTTTGAAAAATTTATTAAATATGTTTCGGAAGACATTGAGTCGCCGGAGGTGGTGGCGGTGACGATGGCAGGAGCATTAAGTATGGCCTGCTTCTCATCGTTTCAATGGAGCCTCTTCCCAAGGCAGAAAAGAACTACGTACAGTGCTGGGGAGTTGGTGGGTTGATGGAGGCCTGCATCGGAATCACTTAATTAGTCCAATGAGGGCTTTATTAAATTCCATGTTTAAAATATTTTTACCATTAACCAAAGTCGAATGATTTAAATTCTCAGACTATTTAAAAGCTCATATTTTGTCGAGTTTGCTCAATTACCAAATTCAATAAAGTTATAAAAAATATCATGCTAAAGTAATTTGTGTTTAGCATTAACATTGACTATTGTGGGATATAAAGAATAGTAAAGTTTAATACAACCTTGACAAGAAAATTTTTGAGAAAAGCGTACGTAGATGATAACAGCTTGCATTTTACTTAGTTTTCCATATTTAGATTCACTGCAAGCAGAGCCCGATACTCAATGAAATTTGTTCATTAGACATAGAGAGATCAAACACCAAAAAAGGAAACTACTGTGACTTTAGAAATAGTGTGTTGTATGAGCAACATTTTTTTGTATTTCTTTCTTATGTTCTTTACCCTACGCACACACTGTGGAACAGGGTATTTATAAGTTAGTGCATATTGTTTTGCAACACCCAGAAGGAGACGAGAATAGACACATGGTGTCTTTTGCGCCAGTAATGCTCAGGGTGGGTCGCCTGATTCGATCTAACCATGTCCGTATGCTCCGTATGTCCGTCTGTCCGTCCGTCTGTCTGTCTGTCTGTGAACACATTTTTGTGATCAAAGTCTAGGTCGCAGTTTTAGTCCAATCGACATCAAATTTGGCACAAGTTTTTGTTTTCTGGCAGAATAGAACTCTTTTGATTTTGGAAGAAATCGATTCAGATTTAGAAGTCGAAAACTTGTAAAAGTGACTCAAATTTTCCATTATTTCTAATACATTTCTATCGACCGATAAATCATAAATACACTTTTGCGAAGTTGCCTCAAAATTGATTTAGATTAAAATGTTTCCCATATTTTTTTTAATAACATAGTGTACCAACCCAGGGCATTAGCCGACTTAAATTTTAAGTGTATAGATTACAAAGTTTGTTCAGATGGAGTCAGATTTAAATGTATGTAGTTGGGACAAAAACCTTTATATATAGCACCCAACAACATGTTGACGGATTTGATATAGTATCGAAATGTGGGGATTTACAAAGTGGTTCAGGGTATTAATATCGTCGGCTCCGCCCGACTTTAGACTTTCCTTACTTGTTTTTAATAGACAACTGATGGCTATCACAGAACATTGAAAGATATATATTAAAAATCTTTATATATTTGGTTACATATCTGAATTTTTCAAATTGGGCATTCAGCAAAATGATCGTTCAATTCGACAGCTTTTAAAGAAAGGGAGAGGTTTGGAATAAACAAAAAACTATATCTGCTTCTTCAAAATATGTTGAGTTTCATTTTTATATCCTAAAAAATTTATGAATTTATGTTCGCTAAATCAAAAAATAACAGCAGTTACTTTTTGCAGGCTTTTATTCATGAGTGCATACATATTTTCATTCATCATTTCTATAATATCTTTTAATGGTTATATACGCGGCGGTATGAAAATATACCTCGGGAAAATTGGGACCCAAAGGACCACAAAACCCACAAATTTGGGGCGACGCTTTATAATGAATATGAACCCCATGAAAATTAGCCCTAACAAAATGTAAGTAAAGCATGAAATTCGACTCCATAATAAAATTAGGATCATTTTCTTTGCATTTAAAAGACCGTGTGAAAATGAATCCTAACTGATGGATGTATGAAGTTTTAAGCCCCACCATAGGAGAAAGAAGAGAACCCCGGCTGAAGGCCGTTTACGTAAAAGCCAAATCTAATGCGATGCTACAAGAAATGTGTGTATAGATGCATTTCAAGTAGGAGCCACTTGAAAGCGAAGCACAATCCCAAAAAAGAAATTTGGCTTTATTATTTTATTTATAATTTATTTATTTATTTTTTTTGAAATATTAGTGTTTCTTTTCATAATGCAAAGGGTCCCCAAAAATAAAATGAAATTACTCCCCAAAAAACATAAAATGTTGGTGTTGTTGTTTTCCATATAATTTTTTGGGGTTCTACTTTATTTACGTTTTGGGGCTAATTTTCACGGGACCCATATTCATGGCGCCTATGTACGCATCTAGTCCGATAATAACTTATCCATACTTTTTCCTAAACGGCTACATCCACATTTTAAAAAGATTTTTATCGAATGTGGAAATGGGAGTTGTCACAGTGTTCGGGAGAGTGTTTTTTTTTTTTTGTGACCACTCGCGAATCTAAAACTCAGCCTGTTTGTATTTAAAATGTTCAAATGTACAAACACCGGAAGAATTTCTTCCGTCGAACATCCATAGGACATATCTCCAAACTATTTTCAATTATTAGGGGCTTAGATTCCTTTATTTTTAATATTTTCGTTGAACTACAGTATCTAATTTCTCATTTCTCGACCAGTGCCTGTTGAAGGAAATCAACCTGCAATGAGGATAACATTCTCTCATAATTTATGTTCCACATCATCTAATGAAATTTAAAGAGGATTTGTACTGGATATCGTTTCCATAGAAAAACATTTAGATGCTTCTTAAATATTTATTTGTTTGTTTAGTTCATAGTTTCTCTCTCTCCCAAATCTCTCAAACTCTTCGGATGGTGCCCACTTGGTCATTAATGAAACCAACATGCAAGTGCCTGTACAAAAAGCAACAGCCGGTTGTCTATGTTTGGACAACATTGTCTGCATACAAATGACCACAATTTAATGGCCATCATCATCAATGGCTTCGACGTGTTTGTGTTCTTTGGGAGCTTGTTAAGTTAGAAGGAGAAAGAGACGCTAATTCCAGCACTTGGGGACCAACCACAATGATCTCCACTCCACGGCTGTGAAAGTTATGAAAAGTTGTGGGATCTTTTTTTTTTTGATGTCTCGCATTATAAAAACTTGTACATGTCCCCCATATAGGAGGACATACGAAAGATCCCGCAACGAGGATGAATAACGATGTTGTGCAATATTGGACAGCATCCGGGTTGGAATGTGTGTTTGTTCGTTCATTCACAAACAAATGTCATTATGGCTCAAGGAGGATGGTGGGAGTACCAAAAACGTGCTAGTGTTATATTTATGTTGTTTTTCATTTTAATAACCCACACACACACACATATATACATCAAATCAAATACAAATACATAAATAGCTATACCAATTGGCCAGTGGTAGTGTATGCATGTGAGTGTGGGCGCGTGTGTTTTATTATGGTTCATAATAATTATATGCGTTCAATGTCCACTGACATACCGCCAACATACGCACACTCTTTGTGGTCATAATGCATATGGCATTGCATGTGAGTGGATGGATGGCTATACGAGAAACTGTGTTTATCTGTGTATGCGTGCTATAACATCCATCGTATGCCTATCGAAATTTGATGCGTCTCATTTCCAATTTGTTTAGAATCTTATGGCGTTGTAATTTCAGTTTCCGCTTAGTTATTGCTGCACATCTGTTCCTCTTCGCTGTTTATTACGCGATAGTGTAACGACTTACAATGACAGGTCCACCATTGGAGGATTTCGAACTTTTTGTATGAACAGATTACCAATATGAGTATAATTTGTCATCTTGATGAGACGAAGGACAAGCTAGACTAATCTAATGGCTGGTAAGGGTGGAAAACGGGTTAGACAATTTGTTATTTATGACAGCTGAGAAGCAAGTCAGGAAACAAACCTTTTTGTTTTGATAAGAAGTTTTTTAGTCCTTTAAGCAGCATACACAAAAAGAAATGGAAAATAATTTTTCATCAGAGTGAAGTGAATTTCATTTAGCTTTCACTTCAAACTCTGGTTCATTTGTGAAGGCAAAAGGGGGAAATTTATGTTGTCCACTGCATCTTATGGTCTAGGATAAGATATCTCCTTACTGAAGCCCAGTCCAAACGATATGAAATGTTTTCCAACACATATACAATATCTGAACAAGAGTGCACAGTCACCTTTGTTTTGAATTTGGAATTCTTTCTATTTTTTTTGGGTGTAGTCTGATTTTTTTATAAGTTAAAGGACAGCCACATAATATCATTATTGTTTGTCCTTATAAATCTCAAGAACATCCTTGCCAATGGGAGAGGGCGTTCTATGAAATGAAATTTCATGATCCTTGGATAAAGAACAACAAAACTAACAGCCCTAATCGTTGAGAGCTAGATGTGTATTTGAAAAGCGCAACATTAAGGATATCACCGACCCACCAACCCACCACCACCCAAATAGTAACCAACAAAAATCATCGCATCAATTGTCTTTAATGGAAAAACAAAGTGGAAGGAAAAACTAATATTTTAAGAGAACATCCTATTAAATGTGTCTGGGATTCCAATGTAGAGGGGTGGTACTGAGCCACAACAAAACTCATAAATACAAAGACATATATTTGGAATCAACCACTGAGTCTTCCTCTCACCAGACGGACGGACAGACAGACAGACAAACAAACAAACATGTCAGTCTGGGACACATATTCGAGTGATTGTCAAATGTCGCAACGCAACAAGGGCAATAAATGCGATTGCCATTAAAGAGGAATAACAAAGGTAACGAAATCACAAAGCAAAAGCATTTTCTTATTCTACTTCCCCTGCCCTTTTTCTAGTATTTTTAAGCAGACATGAATGAATCAACCCGTTTGTTTGGTTCAAGGCGATAAGACAAAGATTTTGTTTAAACACTCAGGATAGAATAGAACTGAATTACCTCTTTGTTAATCACTTCTGGGATTTAAAGAAGATCGTAACAAGGTAATATTCCGATTTTTTTATGGCTACACCCAGAGAATGAATATGATCACCTCAAACATGTTTTAAGAGCAAAATGTTATTTTTGGGTGGTGATCATGTAACATGGTTTTCGCAGCCATGTAATTTTATCGAAATCATGTATCGTGATTCGCAAGCAGGTTATTATTGACGAGAAAATAACATTGTAGTGACAAAACATGTTCATGGTCACAAACAAAATAACATTTTGCTCTTAAAACATGTTTGAGGTGACAATTCCTTCTCTGTGTGTATCATGAATGAGAAAGGAATTCATACCATATTGAAAAAAGCGGCCGTTGCGAAATCCTCTAACATGCTCTACTATATGATTATCCAAAATCGTCTGCTCAAAATCTCATAGATCAATTTGCTGTGCATCACTGTTAGTTAGTTTTGGAGCTCATTTAAAATCTAAATTGGAACAGTTGTAAAGAGTGAAGAACTTTTATAAATGGTTTTTGGGTACATAAATGGCCTGTTTCTATTTAGTTAAGAAATAAAATTGAAAAAAAAAATAAAATTCCTAACATGCACGATATTTGAATTTACAATTACAAAAAAGCTTTCCTATAAAATAGAAATTAAAAAATTATTGCAAATTATTCCAGCACACAATTGTTTCAAACGCATTAAGATAATGAATTCATGTTGAATATGTTTCAAATGGAAAAAGCGATCTGAACGTCCACCTACTGAGATGTGGACGTCGATATCGTCCATTCCCGAATTCTAGATAAATCAAATAACACCATTTTTGGTGCCTTTTTACAACTCTGATTTTGTTACTTTCGAAGTTGTGCGAAACTTGCTCAATGGAGACCACAGAACCCCAGGATTAGAGTTGGAACCGTATTCGTTCTCATCTAAAATGTTGCAAAATATATTAGCCAGTCTTTCTTCCAATTCACAGTAACGCATCCCTATTGCTAACAGAGTCTTGCTAATGGTTTCTCTTTCACAGAAAAACAGTCCAGGATGGTCAACTCAACACATACACACCTCAGTATAAATTGGCCCTTCCATTTGAGGTGTTGGGCCATTGTTGCTGTTTGCGGAGGCCGTTCTGATGCTTTATGTGTCACATAAAGTTTTGTTTATGTTTCTTACTTCATTTTCGTAATTAAATTTAAATTAAAAAATATTCCAAGCACCTCTCGTCGCTGGAAAGCCTCTAAGCGGCCACCATAAACGAGGAACAGAAACAAAATCCCGATAAACGATTTTAAAGGCAGCAAAATGGATTTCCCACCTAGACACTGTGTAATATGCGTACACACTAAATCCCAGGTGTAGAATCTAACACAAAAAACAAATTCTGTCCCAAAGGAGGACCTTCGTTTAAGCACCACAGTAGCAAGGCATTGCACTTGGAGTGGTTGGAAAACAAAAAGAAAACCGCCGAACTTGGGTATTGGCTCTGTAAAACAAGTCCTGCAACATGTTCATTAAATTCCTGATAGTGTGACAAATCTATTTGTTTATAATACCCATCCTCTTTCGTACGCCTGGGAGGAGTTTTTTGTGTTTTTTGTAATCTCCATCTCTAGAATACAAGGCCACCACTTATGTTTCTCGAGTGACCAAGTAAAACACTCTCACCATATTCGTAATTATTCGGTTATAATCACTAGGCAGTGTACTGTAAGCGTTGATTATCGTCTTTTGCTGTTTTAACGACTTTTTGCATAGAAGTCCAATGTTACCAGAACGTCAAAAATGTGGCAACAGAGGTTTCTGAGTATTCATAAATAGTATAGGCTGGTAAGAGGACACAGCAACTGAACTACCGAGACTACTACTTTTTGTTTCCAACCGCCGAAGCAAAAGTTTATGGCCTCAAGATGACGAATAGATAATCGGTCAGTTTTGCCTAGCAGAATTAATAAACTGCATAGCTTGTGGGTGATTATTAAAATACAATTTGTCTTGTCAACTTGACCTGCAGACTGTGAGTATCGAAAATGGTGTTGTATCCCGGCCTTCAAATCAAATCAGCTGGAGAAGTTTTGAAATCTAACAGTGAAATCTTGGAGAATTGTGACACAGTGAAAGGCACTACACCAAACACGTAGTCAGTCTCGCCCGCCTGACGCAAGAGTGCCATTTTTGGTAAACGGCTACTGTTGATATTTCAGTCATATCGAACTCGGTTATTGTGAAAGTATCTTCTAGAAAAAAATTTAAAAATATGCAAGTTGGTCGCGTGATTCGATTATAGGTTTTAGAAAAGTGTAAATTCATGGCAGGCGAAATGAAAAAGCGTTTTGATATGGTGTAATCTGAGCATGGGAAATGTTAACCAAACATTCGATATTTAGTGAATGTGACTGCCGTCAATTGGCGATTTCATAATGTAAATAACTAGACAAGTAAAAATTCCAAAGGTCGCGGTTCGTCAATTTTAGCAATGAGACACCCAAATAACGTGCAATCTCTGCGGACAAATAAGAGCAAACAGTGGATTTCATTTTCAAGCAACAGTGTCACGCTGTTTAAAAGTTTCAATTCCTAGGGTGTTTGAAAGAATTTCAATTAAAAATTAATTGATCAATAAATTTTCGTGAATTGATAGCAAACTTTTTTTTTTGTGTGTTATCTGTTTAAGTTGTTTGTTTATTTTTAAAATGTTTCATTCCCAATTCTGTATTTAACTCTCCCCAAAGGTTTTCAATGTTTTAAGGTCTCCTTGGTGACTGACTAGGCCATTTTTAATAAAGGCGAGAAGTGTGTTAAGGATCGCTGTCTTGTTGAACACCCGCCTTGTTTTTTCTGCTTTACGGAGCAATTGTGTGTCTCCAATATATTTCCTATATCAAACTGGGTAATTTTTATAAAATAATTGCGATAAGATTCGGACCTAAATAGGCCATACCAGAAAAATAAGCCCCATGACCACTAATGTTTCCCTGCTCTCACGATGCTTGAGCCGTGCATTTTGTGAAAGCGCATATGAAATTCTTTTCCTTGGAGTTCACGAAACAATTACGGATTACTACGCATTGTTCGGAATATTTGTTTTTTTGGCATGCACTAAATCGCCCGCCAAATAGATCGTGAAGTATCTAGATTGCCTATTTCAGCAAGAAATTTTGTCTGGATGAATTTGAAAGGTCTTTTTTTGGAGAGTGAAAAAAGATATCATCTTTTCGAAGTTGTCTTTGCTTGGTTTTCCACGTGTTTTTCTCAAAACTCCCTTTTCTTTAGGCATTATTAGACACAAAGTACGATCTCTTTAAAAGATTTGATGGTTGTTCAAAGAGATTTTCCCTCATTCTTAGAGCTAAAACAGGTCTTTTCTTTTCTACCTACAGATGTACTGTTTTCGGTTCATCTAGTAACAAATTTTTATTAAATTTGCCATTCAATTCAAATCGCCACTAAAATGACGCAATAACAAAACTTTTTGAGCGAAATTTTTTGCCAACCAAAATAAAGCACTCAATAACAAAGAGAACACAGGGAACAAAACTAATGACAAATTTTTGAACTTTAAGTTACATGACGGTAAGTTACAAGATACCAAATTAAAAAATGACTGTTCGAGTTAGGAACAAAAAAATAGCCAACATGTACTTAATTATTTTGACCACAGGGTAATTGTACAATTGCAACATATTCTCGTTAAGGGAATTCTAAACAGAAGTTCTACTAGATCAAAAAAACTCAAAGTCTGACTTTCAGATTTGCATCACCTCGCACGAATTTGTGGTATTGATCGCGAACTTCGTTTTGTTGAATTTTAATTTGAAAACAAGGACCTAATGAAAAGCAACAAACAAAGGCACGAATCAAAACAAAAACTAACAGACTATTGATAACGCTACTTTTCCTTTTCCCTAGCTGATAAATACTTGGAGTTTTATCACACAAAGCCAAGACAAATTTTATACGTGGCAAATTCCCTCTTCACAATTTTAAACTTAGTTTTTGTTTAATTTTTTACAATTTTGTCACCTAGAGAGGGGATTAGGCGATTAAAACAAAGAAATAGAAATTATTTGTGGTGTTGTGTTTTCAGAACTGTTTTGTAAACTAAGTGGTAGTTTTTCGCGTGGTTGTATTTTACAAATGCTAACAAAGCTCATGATGTAGCTTTTAGTGAAAAGTGTTATATAACGTATTAAAAAAATATGAACTATTTATTTAACTTCTCGTAAGAATGAAATTATTTTTTTTTTTAATTTTAACCGACGACTTTCACTTAGTAAATAGTTTTTATTTTGACATATGAATTCGCAAGGAAAACGTCCATATTGAAATGTTTTAGAATTTTTATTATAATAATAAGATATTTACGCCAAAAGCAATTTGCAGGCATAGTGAAAAAAAAACATCTGAAAATGCAACGCGTTTTCCATGAGCTGAAAGTTGTGAAAATTGGTTGTGGCAAGAATCGACATCTAAGGGTACAGATGTTGGGCCATGCAAAAAACCTAACCAAGCGAAAATAATACCGATGTTAATACGGTTATGTGAAATCCAACTGGCAGTAATACGCCTATATTTTCTACTATTTTCATAAGGAAAAAGGCATTCTCAAAATAATGTAAGATAAGAACCGGATTGGACTCTGCGATCGGCCAGAGGTCTTAGGCGATGGAGCGGCTGGGCCCGCCGCGACCGAGGGGGGACTCGCGGCGCCTCTCCTATATAGTTTCTAAAAACAACGTAATACGTAAACAAAGTATATTATTTAATTTTTTCAGTAATGAAAAGAGCCTTCGCTAAACACAAAAATTGTGAAAAAAATACGAAATAAACCGTTTCTAGAAAACGTATACTATATAATTCGTATATTGTCCAAAACTAAATGGTTTTTCTTTACTTGTAAAAAAATGTGCACTTTTTTTCCATTTTTGCCCGGAGAAATTTAACTTTTTAGTCTTTTTCATTAAAAAAAAGAGGCAAATTGTGAAAAGGCCATCAAATTCTGGTTGTGAAAATAGTGCCACGACGTAGAAGCATTTGCCGGGCATTTTCAGCAACTAGCCGACAAAATGAGTGTGCTGCGATTGCCCTGATTGCTCCTTTGAATTATTTTCTTTTTCGCCCGCTGAAATGAAAAGCATTTTTTAGGTTGCTGGCAACATTTTTAAAAATGCGGCATTCTGTGCAAGACAAAATGAAGGCAACAGCAACTTTTTTCAGAAAGAGAAAACGGCCAATAATATTCTTACAAAGGTATACGCAACGTTTTTAGCATTCATCCATTCTTTGTTTTTTTCATATAGTGAATTGGTTCAACTGGCTAATGTATGATGAATGTATGACCGCAACGGACAGCGAACATCACTCATTCGCACATTCCGAGCCACCATGAATTCCCTTCGGCTTAAGAAAATAAAGATTAAAAAAGTTTTCGTAATATTGTTTTTTATCGAATTTCTAATTTCTACGCCAATGAAATTTAATCTTTAATAATCAATATTAACTACTGTATAGCAAAATATGTAATTTTATTAGAGCTTTTTGAAATCAGAACAAATTTAACCATATTGATGCGTAAAATACGCTTCCATATAGAAACGGATGGGTTTTAAAGAGTAGTGGTCGGACAGTATTATACTCAGTGCTAATTTCTGACTCGCTGTCTTGAATGTTAGGATCGAAAATGAACTGATCTACTCCTTTCGTATCTCCTCTTACCACATCAGTATCTTTTTTTAAAGGAAAACTAGCACGCAAACATTATGAAGAATTGCACGTATTCATTGTCAGATCTACAACAATGCGTTTTCCTATCATTCGGGAGTGTTATATGTGAAACAACCTAAGAAAGGATTTTGTTGTCTGTTCTGGAGTAGGTTAAACCGGCTGGAAAATCTTTTGAGGTTTCGCCGAGACCATTACTCCACAGTAGAGGTGTGCACGTGAGTAATAGTTTATCACGCTCAACGCACGACTGTCTTACGACCTGAAAAACCATACTCACGCACACTCACGCACGATATTTTTTGTAGGCTCACGCAACAACTCAACGAAAAGAAATTGTCAACTCACGCACACCTCACGCAAAAACGAAAAAGTCCGTGACTCCACGAAAAATACCGGTGACTTTCACGAATAAATTTTATGATTAATTTACCTTACCGAAGTGTCTGAAAACATGAGGCATTAATTAAAAATCGAGAGTGTTATTAAAACTCTTAACATCCGCAGGTGTCACTAAAAATGTAATTTGAATTTAAGCGTTTTAATGTTGGTGAGGCAGGATATTTTTCGTGAGTGTAATTCGTTTACTCAGCAACTCACGAGAGTATTACTTTCGTGACTCACGCTCAACCGCACGAATATTGGTTTAGTTAATCAAGCGTTCACGCCCTCACGCTGTTCGTCATGAGCGCTGACCACGACTCAACGAAAATGTTCGTGAGTCCACGACATGCACACCTCTAGCTCACAGTAGGCTTCCTCCCACAATTAAGAACGGTCTTTTCTTCTTATAGCCGAGTGCGAATGGCGTGGCTTGCTCCAGGTGATAACAACAATTGAAAATCTTTTAACTGAAACGTTAAAACTGAGTCAGATCAGGGCAATGCTGCTACTATTTTGGTTTTTCTTTTAATGAACAAAATTATCAAAGAGATTTTTAAGCGCAAACATTTGCTTTAATGTGCCGTCCACTATCGAACAATTACCCTGTCACTATAATCTAAATTTTATAAACTCATGGAAAAGTCGTTTTTGTTTGTGATTCGATTTTAACATTGGATAGCCTTACATATTTGTTGTATTGAGGTCACTTGGCTTTTTAATAAATTTGAAATAATTTACTAATGAAAATCATCTTTGTGATTTTTAGTATTTTAGCTAGAAAATTAAAAGAAAATTTTACTAGGAAAAAATTGCATAAATTCATCATTTGAACGTCAAAGTTAAAAATTTTGGATTTTAAAAATGCCGTTTAATCTCCGGTTTACGAAGGAACTAAGTAAATTAAATTTGTTTCCTTAGTATCAAGTTCGGAACACTTAAACGTTTGCGTTTAAAAAACGTTTCTTTCTCTTTGGATCAAGAATCCAATATCAAAATAATTAAAGTAAAAACACTTCCTAATCAAATTTTGAATGAATCTCTATGTCGCTCTTTCTTTGTGCGGAAATAATTTGCAATGAACATTTCATATCTGAGAGGCAACAAGACATTCGCACCTTTGCCTAAAATATATTAATTTTGTTTTTCCTTCCACCAAAGATTTCATAATTTTGGTTTGTTTTGCTGCTAGCGGAAATCCTCTGTAATCCATATGAGGGTAACACAACATTTCAATTGGCACAAGACATTATTACACTGCTGTCAGACCCTGAACATCAAAAGCCAACAACCTGGAAACAGTCAGCCAGCCACCACCTTAGCTGGCTAAACATTCTGCCAAAAATGAAAAACAAAAATAAAACGAAAACGAAAACAAATAACGGCAGGCAAGTCCTCATCAACTGGATTTTATTAAATGTCGGTTAAATTCAAAAAGCAACCACCCTTACCGTACGTTATAAGAGTGCTCGACATCAGAAAGTTGAAACCCGACCACCACTCGACCACCATTCATCAAAGTGGATACTTAGGCAAATGGTTTTTGTTGCGTTGTACTCCTTAAAGTTACCCAAAAGTGAATATCCCTGAATGAAATTAAAAACGCAAACAAAAAGTTATGGAAAATCTGTAATGGAGATGGTATCTTTAATGTAGGCAACAGCATAAGTGAAATGAAATGAAAACAAGCCAAACTGCAAGAAAAAAAGAAGAGAAAAATGAAACAGAAACAACGAAGTATGCAAAACAGCCGCTGAAGCTATGGTTTGCAGCTAAGAGTGGAGTAGTAATAGGCTTTTTGCCTTAATGCCACCACCACTACATTGATTGTTTTTATTTGTGTGTGCTGTTGGAGGCTGCTTCGGCTGAGAAAAGGTATTCATGTTGAACAAAGGGTTCAGTTGACTTTGGAGACTTCCATGTGGTTTTGGCCCAAACACACATTCGTTCATCCCATTCTGTTGCTCTTTGATATTCATGGATACTTTGCATCGAAAGTGCCCCGTAGGCCTTTATCCAGCAAAAAACCAGCAACTTGGCCGTTGTTTGTTGTTGTTTTTCTTTCGATCCACTTTGTGGATGAGTGGATGATCACTTATCCAGCCACAAGTGGATCAACAGGTTTTATGTGGAGAACCCTGATTGGTTGCCATCAGGGTAAACCAGAGCAAGCGGTTGTTGTTATTTTTATAATTTACCAATGAAATCTACGTCCCATATAAAGGCCAGGGATATTGATTTTTAAATATTGTAAATATTTCGTTTTTTTGCTCTTTTCAAATAGGAGAGATCCTAATTTAGATGGTAGATGGTAACCTCAATAAATCGCATTAAATTTCATAATATGAAGAATGTTGGTGCACGAAGTTTCTTCCTGGTTTGAAGTAAAGTGAAAACCATATGAGAGATTTAATGACAATTAAGAGATACTTAACAAAAAATTCGATATAATATGAATGAAAGCCTTTGGGTGAGCATTAAAATCACAGATAAATATGGCTTCTCATTACATTAATTTTGATTTTATTTTGCTCCATTATTTCTACTAATCAATTATCTGATTAAGCATTTTCAAAGGACTGGATTAAGTTTGCCCATTTTTTAATTGTAACGCAATATATATATTCCACAAGCATATTCTCGAAAAAAACGGAAACTTTCCTCGTATTAATGAATCAAGTTTAATCCATATTTCAAACATTTTATTCTAAAAAATGAAAAATAATATTTCGCAATTATTTTCTGAAGTCGATTGTTGAAAGGTTTCATAAATTTCTTGAAATTGTGGCTCAAATTTAGTATGGGCATAACCATTCCATATTTCGACGTAAGGTCAAAATCCCTGAACCACACTGAAAAAAAGATTGTCCGATTCCAAAGATTTTGTATTGATTCCGAGCCAAAGCCAGCTTTTTCTTCATTTTCTATCAAAGTCAATTAAAAACTTATTAACGACAACTTAAATTTCCAAATTCTGACCCTACTACGGCTATTGGTAAAAATTATGCTATGTTTCAAGTAAAAACGTCTT
>PGFW01016152.1:3558-14094 GCA_003123925.1 Haematobia irritans | reverse complement strand
ATTACTTGTCTTGCAAATTTGTTCATTGAGCATTTATTTAGAACAAGAGAATCAATTTAAAATTTGCGTCCCGGTAACATAATTTGAAGTCAGATCAAAATTATTGAATACTTAACATAAAACATTTTCTTCATTTTAAAAAAATAACTAAATTTTTTTTTAATAAATTTTTTAATCGTTTGGATGTTTGGATATTAAAGATAAATAAATCTTCTTCAAATTTGATCGCAAAATAGCCATTAGAATAAAATATAAAAAGCTTTGTTAATTGTATAGTCACACCTTGCCTAAGATAAATGTCAAATGTATAGTAACTAATCTTGGACAAATTCTTATATATATAAGTTGAAATTCTATAGTATAAAAGCTTGAAGTTATATAATAATTAAATCCAAGAAAAGAGAGTCAAAATTCGATGAGTGAGGTCTGTTTCCTAATTTTAAATTTGTAGAGCCTATATTGAAAGCTAGAAAGTTTCCTAGCAAAGTTTTGTTTTTTTTTTTTTTTTCAAAAACCCGCATCTGTGCTCGAAATCAGCTGTAAAGTCCTTAAGGAAGGTACAAAATCCATTAAATTACCTCGCTCTCGTTCACATTAAATTGATGGCATTTAATGATCGATTAGGTTTTCTTATACTCACTTTCTAACGCATACACCATGCCCATAATAAGCAACAAAAATATTGTGCTCATACTAATGATAAGGACCGTCACCTGGCGTCCTCGATCACATAGACCTTTTTTGGTCTTCTTATTTGCGCCAGCCTCTCCATTAACCATGGTAAAATGCATAGAACTTGCTATGGACACTGTGTCCATATCTTTGGTTTTAATAAAATTCAAATTGGGATCAATATCTATGACGGCATTCTGTGAGGCTAAGCCCTTAGCATTATCAGCCAAATCGCCGGGGTAGGTAGCTCTTCTACTGTCAACGCCATATTCCACTGTGGCCAATTGATAGTCATGAGTACCATGCGTGGTAGCATGAATCAAATTTGCACTATACACAGATGCAGGGGCAATGGCAGCAGGAATGGTGGGCATTTGATTGTGATATTGTTGGCGACTATGATGTTTCTGTTGTTGACGATGAATCTCTGTCATGCGTTCTAAATTTGCTGCTGTCAACAGCAATGAACCAGAGGCGGCACTCTAGGGAGAAGAAAAATCAAAAGAAATCTAAGTTGAATAGAATGTTTTGGGCTTCATTGGTTCCACTTACCCTTGTACTATTGGTACTATCATTACTGCCCTGGGAGGAACGTGAACCTCTTTTGTTATTGGCCACTGTATTTATTGCATGCTGTTTGTATTTATGATGAGGTGAACTCATTCCACTATCACGTCTACTACTAGCATTACTGCTATTACTGGTGGCCGGGCCTCCAAAAGAACGTCCTCCCTGTTGATGATGCGACCTATGTGGTGCTGGTAATGATGCTGCTGCCGCGGATAATTGCGGTTGCTGCTGATGATGCTGTCGATAATGTGTGGGCGTTAGCTTTGAAGGGGTTGTGTGCGATCTGTGGCTTCTCTGTGTCGATGAAGCTGATGACACGGCCGATGATGCGGAGGATGATGAGAGTGATGCTCTTGGTATGTGCCAGTAATCATTCATCTGCAAAAAACAAAAAATCGAAAAGCATGAATGAATTATTCCATTTAAAGTGTTTCTGACATAAAATATTGCTTTTTCTGTGGTGTTTAAATTGTTGGCATTTTTATTGGAATTAATTAAGGAAATATATAATGCGAATAAATAACAACAAAGCAAAATTTAAAATAATTTTTATAAAGTGTTGGAGTGAAAGGAATCTCTGTATTTGCTTGGGGTGTTTTATATGTATATTTGAAGTGGCTTTTTTAGTTCTTTATTTATATTCTCTTTTTTTATTTAGTAGACAAACCATGTTTATTTTCAAAACAGTAATAAGATTTGAAATAATAACATATTTGTTTAGATAGTTGCTAGAGGTGTTGACTTCTATGTGGTGTTCTAGAGGCCGATATTTGTGTGGTGTATTGTAAACATGTTTCTTGTTTCTTAAGTCTTTTGTTTTTGTTTACTTTTCGCTGGCGTGAAACTACAGTTTTGTATTTGTTTTCGATTATTTGGGTTACATGTACAGAAGAAGATTTTTATTATTTCCACTGAATAACTTTTCAAAGATCTTTGAACAAGAATATTTATAATTCATTGGAAGTGTCACATCAGGGAGAGGAGAGGTGAAGACGAACAGACGGCGATTGAACAAAAAAAAAAAAATTAAACTGCATATACGATATGAACATTAGGTCCACAATGACATATGCGGCGATAATGCCTTAACATCGGTGGATAGGGGTGCAACAAAATCTTTTGTGACGAACCATATTTTAATTTAATTTATTTTCGTATGTAACTAAGCCTTACAAAGGCCTTATAGAGTTGTTAAACAACATTTAAAACTACTCAAACAATTTTCTTAATTCTAACATTAATATACTAACAAATAATACAACAACAGGATACTACTCTATTAAATTCGAGCTTCGCCCGATTCATAGATTAATTGAAATAACTTTGCAAATAAAATCAAAGTTTGAAGCCAATACTTAGCTTATTTATATACTGTTGAATGTTTAAACATTTCTTTAAAATTTCATTTATGTGTTATGTCAGTTACTTCAAAATTTTCTTTACACTTGTTGTGTGAAGGAAATGCTCCAAATTGGTAAATTAATTGCTTTTGCATTCACTGTTGACTTAAAAGTGATGGAATTCTGTTTATGGACTTCAAACTGTGCCTTTGTCATTGCATGGAATTTGTTTTGTCCGTTTTTTGTCGAACAATTGTGGTCTGACACCGCAAGAAATTTAATAATTTCGAAGTTTTGGCTTTTTATTGGCAATGAATAAACGTTTTGTGCTTAAGTCTTTTGTTTTGACTTCAGTAATTGGTAACGATATAGCATAATTTAAAACAAACACAGAGAATAAAATATCTGAATTTGGTAATTTTCTACCATTGTCCACAATCAAGGTGTTTTGACTTTCAGCAGATAACATGTGGCTTTAGCCTATGCAAGGGCTATACAAAACTGCCTTTTATATTTGGGATTAGAGAACGAAAACAATAATCGAAATCGATTATAAGTTTTCAAAATATCCGCCATTAAGATATATACACACTCCAAAAAAGTGAACCCTCTATTTCACTAAAGCCAATTTAACTTTAATTCAATCATGGAATTATTATATTCCTTTACTCTAATAACTTTTTGCCTAACACAGAAAAAAAATTTCACGAAACTTTTCCAATTAAAATTTTAATTGAGTTTTAAAAAATATTCAATTAAAAATTTAATTGATTCAACAATTTTTTTAATTTAAACAAAAATCAATCACAAAAATTAATAGTATCAATTAATTTTAATTGGATCAATTAATTTTTTAATTGACCTTCAATTAATTTTTTAATTGATACTATAATATTCTGTGATTGAAGACATTTCAATTAAAAAATTAATTGGATAAATTAATTTATTGATTGAACCAGAAAAAAATATTTTGTGTGTACGTTAGTTAAATGAACTAAATTCTTACTTCTTACAAAATAGTTAATTATTTCTTTAAATTCGAAAATTTTACTACAAATGCACCCATCTTGAACTTCGTATGGCACTAAAGACATTTTTGCAATGTTGAACTCCAATTTTCGTTCAAACTGCAAAATTTTCTTTAACAAGTGAAAAAAATTAATTATGTCTAAAGAATCCATGTCATGTAAAAAATCGTACAAAATGTCACGAGATTTATTCCATTTTTGCTGTAAACGACACAATAAGAGCTCGTGTGTCAAAACTTTCTGAGTACGTAATATCCAAAAATGTCAAAACTTTACGATAGAACAGATTGCAACACTGGGTTGTCCAATCTCGAAATATAAAAGGCAACCGCCGTTATACAAAAATTGTATATGAATTAACTAATACGAATTAAATAGCATTATACGAATGTTCGTCTAGTAAAATAGAAAGATCCGTTTATATGTTGCTGTTAGTTTATATTTTGGAGGTTTGGAGAAAAACACGATAAATCGAAGTCTTCTTGTAATCTTTAAATTCGGCTAACGCGACTTTTGATAATCGATTCAAAGGCGACTAATCGATATTTGATGTTGGTACAAATTCGAGTTTTATGAATATGATAAATTGCAAACCAGTGGTCCAATGTGTAGCATGTCGCCTTGCATACACAAGGTCGTGGGGTTCGATTCCTGCTTCGGACGAACACCAAAAAGTTTTTCAGCGGTGGATTATCCCACCTCAGTAATGCTGGTGACATTTTCTGAGGGTTTTCAAAGCTCTCTAAGTGGTTTCACTGCAATGTGGAACGCCGTTCGACTCGGAGGTTCTGTTGTCATTGAGCTTAAACATGGAATCGAGCAGCACTCAGTGATAAGAAAAGAAGTTCACCATGTTCACAATGGATTGAATAAGTCTAAGTGAGCCTGGCTGTTCAAACACATTTTGAAATTTAAGCCCAATGCTCTTAATTTTGGCATCTGCTATTTTTTGCCTTAGAGAACACTGGCTACTGATTTGGAAAAATTTGGTTCAGCTATTCCGCTTATAATTTTCGCGGTAAAACTTTGAGTGTTTGCGATGGAGACACAGGGCACGTTGACATGTAATGTATAATATAGTCAGTTTTGCCCGACATAAGCTTTTTTACTATTTAAATTAAATTTAAAAATTAATAAAAATCAACCTCGATTTTGTTTTGGTAAAAAGTATACTTCCCAATGTTCAATGTTTTTATGTAGGGAATAAACATGAATTAAGAAAATATTTGTTTGTGGCAAATTTTATGAATAAATTTTACGAATCACGTTTCCATGTAGACTTCCATATATAAAATTGCTAATCCATTAGTACGCAAATTTTTATTGTTGCCAATAATTGCATTTTACCGGTTTGTTTATTCTAATTTATACCATGGCTTTCCTCATTTCAGCCTCCCTTAAATTCTTGTCTGGCTTCATAGTTAAAGGTCAGAACCACTATTTTTTGTTTATCCCTCGTTTAGAACATTTTCTTGGCGGCGGAATGGTGACTTCTGTTTGTGTGTGTATAATTTTTATTCAAATAGTTTTGCGTTTTTTTGTTTTATTCTTTGTCGCCATCTTCATAATGAGAGTTTCACATCAGGTCTTATTGTTTAATTTTTTTTTGGCGAAAAAAATTGCCAGAATATTTTATCTCGAAAATTTTCTTGTTTTCATAAAACGTCACGGCAGCTCACACGCGTCCCAGCCACAGCGACATTTGTGAAACGTTCCAGTTAGACTCACAAGCCAAAACTACTCGTTTTCATAGTTTTTTTTTCTAATGTTTGTTTCGTTGTTGGCAGAATATAAATTTTTTAGAAAAAAACGAATATTTTAGTTTTGCAGGAATATCTTGAGAAAATAAAAGCAAAAACAAAATATTGACAATACCAAAACTATGTTCCATTTTTGAGAGGGGACATAAATCTTTGTCTCATCGTCTTCTTCGAATTAAAAAAAAAGAGAATATTCTACCAGTTTGTATTTATTTTTATTTGTTTACTTTAAACTGTTTTTATTGTGCTTGATATTTAGATGATGATGATGATGATGGTCAACAATAAAATCACCATCACCTTTCTATTCAAACAAAAACTAAAGCAAACAAAAATATAACTAAAGTTTTTATCCTCACCCCTTTTTTAATTTAAATTTTGTTTTCACGCGCTATAAAGTATTCTTTGTCCATAGATTCGATCATTGAAAATTAATGTTTTCTTAATTGATGGGGGTTGCCTTTTCTAACTTAATTAAGCATTTTGGAAATTTCAATAGAAACATTAGTAGCTAGTTTGTTATGCTTTAATTAGTGCATGATAACATTGTTAGATTGATGCTTGTTAATTTTAACTGGCGCTGGAACAAATCGGCCAATATCGGTATTCATGTAAGTTTTCAATTAGTACTTAATCTTTTTTTTTGTGTGTTAAACTTGAAAAAGCCTAAAATTGACCAATTTCAGTAATTACAACAAGTTTTTTTTTACGGATTTGTCAATGTTCTTAATTATTTCAATTAGTTTTTTGTTTGAATTAATATGTTGTGACAATATTATTTCCGGCATTGCATTTGTTTACAATGTTGTAGATCCAACATGTTTGACTTTACCATCTAAACAAACGGATATAAGAAAGTCTGAAGCAAATCATTAAGTTTTCTTAAATGCGTGTTTTTTCTTATAAGGAATTACAGTTTATAAGAAAAGTTTTTTTTTTGTTTTTTATAAGATATTGGAAAATTTTAATAGGAAAATGTTTTATAAAAATTTGAAATTTTTGAAAGAACAAATGTTTAATACCTGCATTCTGTCTTAAAATAAAATGTTACAGTTCACCGTCCAAAACTAACATTTTGCTCTAGGATGTCATTTGTTATTCCCTTCTTTGACTGCTTTAAAGAATATTTGTTTATGAAAAAGCTCTGTGCAAAGTAGTTCGCCGATGATGGCAGAAGTGTTTGGATATGTCCGAGTGGACTAAATCCAACCCAAAATGGGATATTGTCAAAGTCAAACTGCTATTAGGGATATAAAAGTAGGAAAGTTTTTCAAAAAAGTTGAAATCGACCTTCGAAACGACTCGATTTTTTTTTTTGAAAATCAACTTTGGATAGTAAGGCAAAATCGACTAATCGATTGTAATTATAAATAATTACAAGGAAAATCATTGAGTTTCACCAATGTGATATCACAATGGACTGAATAGTCTAAGTGAGCCTGATACTTCGGACTGCCACCTAACCTAACCTAAAATCGTTGAGTCATATTTGAATGGAAATGAGAATATGATGTAGCGCTTTTTATGGTGACAATCCTTTAACCTTCATGAATGGACAAAAGTTATTAATCATTTTAATCAAAAGGTGTTACGCGTCTTTTCCCTTACATACTATTTTAAATTTTTGAACATTTTGAAAATATAATTATAGTATTTTTAGAGTATTTTAGAATATAGAGTATTTATAGAAATTTAAACATTTCTAAACTCTTATCATGTATCATATTAAAAGCTGAATTTTACTATATATTACTACAAATTGTTATACAACGGAAATTTAACTTTTAACTTTCATTGAAAATCATATGATACTCCTTTAGGTTGAAAAGAGGAATCAAGATTCCCCGTTTCATGATGCCGTCATGACGGTGCTTTGCTTCAATCACGGAATTGATTTTTCAATATATGTCCCCACTTTGGGGATTTTTGATACCAATTTTGGGCATGATATATTCAGCAATATTTCTTAAAACAATTTTCCTAAAAAATCAATAAAAATCATAATGATTATCACAAATTAGTTCAATTCACTAATTTTTAATTCCCGAATTCATATTTTTAAATTCCGCAAAAAATTGAAGTTTTGAATAAAAAATTGTTCGTACCCCAAAAACGTCAAAGATTCGTATTTTTTTGGCGTTCTTTCCAATTGCCATAGAAAATAAAGCTCTCTCAACCTAACCTTTGCAACGATGTATTATATCTTATACTGTGCTTAGCCCGATTACGCCTAAACATTGCACTAAAACGGCACTAACTCGAATTAAAAATAATGCATACCTGCAAATGTACATTAATTAGCGGGGCTATACCTAAATCTGAACTGATTTTAAATCAAACTCGGCACACTTGACGATACTATCAAATATATACTCTATTACGTCGGCAAAATTTGAAACCAAATCAGAAGAAAAAATCTGGCTTCTAAAGCCATATAGATGTATATCGGGCGTAAGACATATATGGGGGCTATATCTAAATCTGAACCGATTTCAACCAAACTCGGCATGCGTAGCTACAATTTTAATTATGCTACCTGTGCAAAATTTTAAGTAAATCGGAGTAAAACTGTGGTCTCTGAGTGAAAAATTTGGTTTCTGTTGGTCGCACTCAAAAACAAAAGTGAACTCTCTATTTCACTAAAGCCAATTTAACTTTATTTTAGTTCTTGGAATTATTTATGTTTCTTGAGAAAGTTTCCTTTACTCTAATAATTTTTTGTGTACTTTAGTTAAATTAATTAAAACCGAGGAAAAAAATAGTACTCAAATGAAGCATAAATTCGTGTCTTCCACCAAAATAGTTCAGCATTTCTTTAAAATTGGAAAATTTCACCAAAAATGGTGCTATCATGAATTCGTATGTCACTAAAAGACATTCTTGCAATTTTGAGGCTCCAAGTTTTTCTTCAAACTACAACATTTTCTTTAACAAGTGAAAAAACTTAGTTATGTCTAATAAAGTTTTTTGATTTGTCGAAATATATTTACATTATTTTTTTGAATCGGCTTGATGCCACAATGTTTGTATACTGTTTGGTTAAATTTTCTAACAAATATTAACAATTTTTCTAAAATTAATCGAAGTTTTCTCCCTGGTGGGCTTCACTGTTTTTTCAGTGCATGTAAGTGTATATCGGATAATAGATATATATGGGAGTATCTAAATCTGAACCGATTTTCACCAAAATTTCCACACTTGACTGTACTACTAGTAAGACTCCTTAACAGGTTCGCTGATAAGTCCCCGGTCTAACAAAGAAAAACATATTTTTTTTTCAAAATTCCTTTTATTATTCAACATAGTTCCCTTCAAAGAGCGATACAACGAAGATTAAACGACCTTCAATTTTTTGTGATATCATTTTTGGTAGTACTCTTTGCGTTTTGCCTCAAAATAGGCCTCAAGTTTTCGGCGATCACCTCTTCATTGCGAGCCAAAATTTTTCCCTGCGAGCATCCTTTTGAGGTCTGAGAACAAGAAAAAGTTCGCTGGGGGCCAGATCTGCAGAAATACGGTGGGTGGGGAAGCGATTCGAAGCCCAATTCATTAATTTTTGCGCATCGTTCGTTGTCTTGGATGGAACAACACTTTTTCTCTCTCTTCTATGGGCCGTTTGCCGCGATTTCGACTTCAAACGCCCCAATAACGCCATATAATAGTCACTGTTGATAGGTTTTTTCCCTTCTCAAGATAATCGATAAAAATTATTCCATGCGCATGCCAAAAAACAGAGGCCACGCTTCGGAGACGGTTCACCGGTCGTTGTCCACTCAGCGACCGACTGTCGATTGCATCAGGAGCGTAGTGATGGAGCCATGTTTCACCCATTGTCACATATCGACGGGAAAAACTCGGGTGTATTACGAGTTTATACAGCTGCAAAACAGCTCAGACGTCAGAATCATCAACAACGTTGTTGTTTTTGGTCAAATGTGAGCTCGCCGCGGCACCCATTTTGCACAGAGCTTCCGCATATCCAAATATTGATGAATGATATGACCAACACGTTCCTTTGATATCTTTAAAGCCTCTGCTATCTCGATCAACTTCATTTTACGATCATTCAAAATCATTTTGTGGATTTTTTTTGATGTTTTCGTGCGGTAACACCTCTTTCGGGCGTCCACTGGCGTTCACCGTGCCTCATTCACCACTTCTCTGTAATTTTTCATACACGCAATCAATTATTGTTGATTTCCCTGGGGCAGAGTCCGGAAACTCATTATAAAAGCCAAGTTTTTGCTTCCACCGTATTTTTCCCCTTCAGAAAACAGTATTTTATCAAAACAAGAAATTCCATTTTTCCATTCCTTTTCTTTCACAATACAAAAGTTGCTTCACAAAACAAGCTGCTATCTCACTAAATTGACTTACAGACGTCAAAATTTTGAACAGAACAATCAATTTGAAAGGTTGGTACTATATAAAAAATAATATGCATTTAATACTAGCGACGCCATCTATGTGTCAGACCGGGGACTTATCAGCCAACCTGTTAACGCTTGTCTGAAACGTTTGATTTCAAATATTTTCAAAAATTCACAATTTTTTCAGATTGGATTTAGAATTTTTTCAACAAATTTAAATGATTTTTTTGAATTTTATGTATTTCTTACTCTGTTTTTAAAGCATATTTGAAACAAAATGATTAAAATTTCCCATCACATACTTTTTGCATGTTATAGAAAAATTGGCATGAATAAGAACTTCTGGTAGTTAAAAACTAAAGAAACATCATTGAGTTCATCCGCTATGGAAAGTGCTTTTAAATTTTGTGCTTTGGAAGAACGTTCGCAAGTTTTTGTGTTTGCTGGGCATGTTCGCAAAATTTTAAGAAAGGGCTAAACGTGGCATATAAAGTTCACTGACCGTTTTTTTTGCATAAAAATCTTTGTGTCTTTAATTTAGTTAAAATTTTGTTCTATCAATGAGAGGATGTAATTTTCTCAAAGTTGTAATTAATTTTCGCAGTGTTGTTAAACAACGCGAATTGTTAACAATTAACAATCTTAGTTCACATTTTCGCGACGAGGGTAGTTCAAATTTGTTCCATCTAACAGTTTTCTTTTTTTTTGTGCAAGCATGGCCCGTTCCAAAAGATTTTTTGCCTTTACAACTAATGTTTTGAGTATTGAATTCCGGCCAAAAGAACGGAAAATTGGA
>PGFW01016146.1:38138-49217 GCA_003123925.1 Haematobia irritans | reverse complement strand
TATTGAATTTTCAATTTAAATCGAACAAATACGATTTTTAAGCATAATTAATCAATCCATTTGAATTAAAGTGATAAATTGTTTGTAATTACAAAAAAAAAAACGTTTCTGTATTTGAATGTTTTTTTTGTAAGATTCTATAGCACATATATCGTAGCAGTTTCTACACTTTGCAATAAAAATGTGCATATATTTATCCGTTCGTTTAATAGAAATATATGTACATTTTTGGTGGCACAAGTATTTGGATATATTTTCCGATTTAGAAAGATATAGAGAGTTTAGACACTATAAGCACATCTAGCAGAAATTATGTTTACTTGGCAATAACACAGTGTTCCACGTATTTCTTATAGAAGAAAATGTAAATCTTCGATAAAAATGCCTCACGCAATTAGTTCCTGCTCAGATAATGAAGCCGCCGAATCGCGTGGTCAATTTTAGCCGCCGCCGACCATTTTTGTCAGTCGGCGCGGCCGCCGAATAAGTCGACTCATCTCGACTCAAATTGAGCCGGCAAGTAATCAAAAATATTGATATAAATATTAAAAATGCTTTAGTAATTGTTGTATTTTTGCCAAAAATTTGATCCTTCCACCCACAATCAATAAGAATTAAGTTGCTATAATAATTTTGCAAAAATTTGGCTCAGAAAATTTTAATGAAATGTACATTTGTCAAATTGATTGTACAATTAATCTCATTCAAATTCGGATAACTTCAAATTTATTTTATAATGGATAATTGTCCGCCGCCGAATAGACAAATTTATATCGCTTAGCCGTTAAGCCGCAGCCGCTAGAGGTAAACATTTAATGTCAGTAGCCGCATAGTAGGTGTACCTTTAATTCTATTTATTATGCTAATATCAAAAATGTCATTTTCACGGATATCCATTACAACGATGTTATGATGTACAAAATCAATATCAAAAATATTGCCAAGTAGTAACTGAAAATGTAACTTCAATACAATTTTGATATATCTTCATATTGAACCCTTTCAACAATACGACCTTTTAAAGGACCTCTGGCTATTTCTATAGTTACACAATAATTTTTTTCATCCAACTTTTTGAGAATGGCCTCACTTCCACGATAAGCTCCATTAACGACTAATATACTTTTATCTATAGCGGGTATTACAGTTTCCAAATGAGCCTGAAATTAATAGAAGATTGTTTTTAAATTACTCAAAAAATTTCATATTAAGTATTTTTTTTAAATTACCTGATCCACTTTGACTTTTTCTCCAGTCTCAATAAATTTAACTTTGGCCGATATTTTTCTATGACTTCTGAACAACAGCTTTCTGCTTATAAAATTTATCTCCCAATGACTTACTAACAAATTTAACTACAATTCCCTCATGTAGCCAATAGTCCTTACGATTGGCCTTTTCTTTCTTATGTTCTTCCATTCTCATGATATCGTCCAAGGCCTGAGGTACTTGAGCTAGATGATGAACTATTTTTTGTCTTACTTTGAGTCTCCTAATTTTACGTTTTCGGCTTTTTGAAACCTTCTTCGTCTTCTTCGCATTCCGAGCCACTGTCTCCTTGAGTCTTCTCCTGTTTTATGCGTTTCTTTGCCAAAGCTGATGTTCCAAGTATAGTCTCCGGTTGAAATTTCTTTTCCAAACGAATGTCCAATTTTAATGGCTGTTCCTCATCTCGTTTGAGTTCCGTATATTTTCATCGTCATTTTGTGCATCTCCGCCTTGTGCCTTCGTCTTCTCTATTTGTTTTTCTATGAACTCCATCATACGCTCCTCGTCATCTTTCTCCATTTTCTCCTTTCGATCGGCTTTAGCTTGTCTCTCTCATAGCTTCAGGACTCCTATCTATATACGTTACAAACCAACCTTTCTCCGTTTCATCTGCAACCACTTGACCTGTACGTCCCAACCACTTAACATAGTCGATAATGTCAACCATCGTGTGGCATTCATATGAATGTGGTTTTTATCTGCTATATACTCCTGATAAACTTTGTTGGCATTTGTTCTTTTTGTTTCTTCTTCTTTTTTCTTTTTCTTTTTTTTTTTTTTTTTTTTTTTTTTTTTTTTTTTTTTTTTTTTTTTTTTTTTTTTTTTTTTCTTTTTTTTTATTTTTTTTTTTTTTTTTTTTTTTTTTTTTTTTTTTTTTTTTTTTTTTTTTTTTTTTTTTTTTTTTTTTTTTTTTTTTTTTTTTTTTCTTTTTTTTTTTTTTTTTTTTTTTTTGTTTTTTTTTTTTTTTTTTTTTTTTTTTTTTTTTTTTTTTTATTTTTTTTTTCTTTTTTTTTTTTTTTTTCTTTTTTTCTTATTTTTTTTTTTTTTTTTTTTTTTTTTTTTTTTCTTTTTTTTTTTTTTTTTTTTTTTTTTTTTTTTTTTTTTTTTTTTTTTTTTTTTCTTTTTTTTTTTTTTTTGTTTTTTTTTTTTTTTTTTTTTTTTTTTTTTTTTTTTTTTTTTTTTTTTTTTTTTTTTTTTTTTTTTTTTTTTTTTTTTTTTTTTTTCTTTTTTTTTTTTTTTTTTTTTTTTTATTTTTTTTTCTTTTTTTTTTTTTTTTTTTTTTTTTTTTTTTTTTTTTTTTTTTTTTTTTTTTTTTTTTTTTTTTTTTTTTTTTTTTTCTTTTTTTTTTTTTGTTTTTTTTTTTTTTTTTTTTTTTTTTTTTTTTTTTTTTTTTTTTTTTCTTTTTTTTTTTTTTTTTTTTTTTTTTTGTTTTCTACCGAAACGCCTGCGTAAAAGCTCCCATATATCCATCCGAAAACTCTTTAGAGAAGCTATTGAAGAAATTTGCCTGGAGAATCGGCAAACAAACAAGAGTTGGCGTTGATGGCTTTCACTTCGTTTGTGCACTTAAACCCATCTTTCATCTCGACATTGTTTTTTCACACATTTGAACAGTACCAACGAAGGCTTTGCAAACCCTTGCGCCTTTCATTTTATTGGCCAAGTATTATGGGAGTACCTACTTTCAGCTCGACCATTTTTATATAATGTTTATTTTACTTTGGTGTTAGAACAAAAACTATCGATTACTATTTAGTATCAGTGTTGCCAATATTCCAATTAACGATTCTACTATCATTGTTTAACTTTACACTTTTATTATTAATAATTTGTTAATGGAAATTCTTAAGTTTTTTATTTTAATATATTTACCAAGTAAACACAAATAAAACGAAATGCAAAAAATTTCGAGTTAACCAGCTGCATTCTTTTGTTGTCATTATGCATTTTAGTAAGTACAATTTCTTAACAAGCGTTGGCAACTCTATTACTCAGTGTACAGAAAGAAAGACGAAAAAATACTTGATTTCAGTTCAGTTCGTTAAAATAAAACAAAGAAGATCCGAAATGGGCGCCTCATTTTTCCCAATACTTTTCTTTACTGCTGTCTGGGCCGGAGTGGGTATCGGTTTACCAATGATGACACCAAAAGGACCTAATCAAAATCTCATTCGTTGTACTCTGATGCTGACTGGTGCTACGTGTTGGTTGTTCTGGTTATGCTGCTATATGGCCCAGATGAACCCTTTAATTGGTCCAAAATTAAACCAACATGCAATTTTCATGATTGCAAGAGAGTGGGGCAATACATTAAAAGAAGGCTAAATGGGAGTAAAGTGGCCCCTTCGATGTTGTAACAATGCAGCAATAGGAAGATATGTAACAATGTTCTTCGTCATCAATCCGTAGTTATTTATCAATATATAGTCATTATTTTACATAGAGGCTTTATTCAAATTCCCTATTATTTTGTGCTTATAAATTATTTATGTATCTACTAGACAATTTTTCGTTTATATGTATGTTTACATTCCTTAACCCATTCCCATTGTTTTCATTTGTCAGTTACGCTTCTATGTCTTCTTGTAACTACGTATCATCTGATGCAACGCCTACTCTTTTAGTTAGAATTTAATGTTAACATATCAAAAGAACACGTATAATCGACGGGAAAATGCCTTAAGAATATTCTAATATCCCAAAGAATCTAATTTTCTCGATTATGTGTTAATTGTAAAATGTTATTAAATTACATTAATATAATATAAGAATTATTCAAAGCCAAGTTTTTGTGATTTTATTACTGAGTGTACATGAAGATTCTTAAATGTCGCTGTAGCCAATTAGCATTTTACCTACATAGTTTTAAATATTGTGATGAATTGAATTCGTTGTCTGATTCCATTTTCTGAAACTATTTTTCAAACTACTAACACTGTTCTACGCGAACAGATATCAAATTGCAAAAACATACACACAATGATAGTACGAAGGGACGTCAGATCGTTGCATATAGATGGTAAGAACTCATTCATTAAGTCGGATCTTAGTCACTGGCTCTATGGCAGAGATTAGATTGATATTTTATTACTAAGAGTAGATCGTTTTGAGGCTGAAAGGACTTGTCCTTGGCCAACATTATACAATTACAAAAAATATATAAGAAAAGTACTAAAAAGTCAACTCATATGATTCATTCATTTTATTTAAACTGGTAGTACACTCATAAAGTCTGCTAAAAATAGTGGCCGGTGTTTGATATTATATATTTGTACTTTTTGTTTAGCGGGCAAAGCAATTAGTATAATTGATAGGCTCTTAAAATATTTAATGATAATACATATTTTCAAATATTAAAAATAGGTTTTATATATTCTTGCCCCTTTATTATCCCCAAAAAGCTCCCAAATGAGATCAGCAAACAGTTTTGCTTTCGTGTTTCCTAAGATTTTAAAGAAATTTCAGCATATCTTTCATGGTGGCGTTCCCCATCAAGTTTTAATAAAATTTTTGCCAATGAGGTATATTTTTATACTGTGTTTTAGCGGCTAAACTTGGACTTAATACCAGGACTGTGGATTCGAGCTAATTTTTTGCTCGACTCCGACTCCAGCATTTTTCATCAGAGTCGACTCTGACCCCTCCGACTCCAGAGTCGACTCCGGGAATATAACTAAATCTCATTTTAATTCTCTATTGTGGGGAAGTACCGTAAATGGATCGATATAAATTATCCGTATTTATTATGTTGCTGCAAAAAAGATTTTTAATTTCAACATTGATGCAATTAACTCCGTATTTTCAAATTTTAAAGGCAATTTGTCCGGTCCTTATGTTTAATAAATAAAATAATGATATAGAATACCCATCACAATATGAGCCCAGATACCAAACAGTCTTCAGTATATGTTCTTAATTGAAAAGTAAAGAAAGCTTCAAAGTTTGGGACGGGTGGGCTCATTGTATCCATTCAACGCATTGTGGACCAAAAATTATTGATTACCATCTCAAATACTATTTCAAATTTGTTGCGAGCGTATATAAACGGTTTATATTCCCATATGCAAATGAATTTGAATCTGAACCGCATTTAGACAAAATTGTTTACACTTCTACACAAATGTATGTACTAAATTTTTAAACTAACTTTATGGGACGAAACACAATTTTAGTAAAACCTAAGTAAGACAATTTTGAAGTCGGGGCGGGGCGGGGGGTTGAGTGCTTTATATAAAGGTTAATGTTCCATTTAACCAATATTAAAAACTGACCCGATTTTGATACATATTTTGCCAGACTTCTATAAAATTATTGGTCGCGACACAGATGTGGGCAGGGTATTAAATGTAGGATCATATTTTAAAAATTTTTAGGCAAAAATGCAGTTTTATGATTATCAGTCGATAGTTCATTCCGTTATAGGGACATTTGAGTTTGTTTCGACTTAGCCAGTGAGTATCAGTTAAGATCAAGGATTTAAAAATTTTCCTTGAAATAAATTACAAATTTTCTATTAGAATTTTTATAACAATCTAGATGATTTTGCACAAAAAATTTTCTAATAAAATTTTTGAAAAATATTACCATAGAAATACAAATTTTTTCCTGACATTTCTTATAGAAAATCAAATTTTGCCACACAGTTATTCTATAGAAATAACATAATTTAAACAAATTATATCGTATCCACATGCATTATATAAAATATATTGTCGACAAATTTTCTATAGAAATAAAACTTTGACAAAATTTACTAATAGACTATCAAAATTATATGACAAAATTTTTCATAGATACATTTAAAACTATGAAAATTTTTTTTAAATTCTATAAGAAATAATTTAACTTTATACAGAAATTAATTTTAAAAAAGTTTTAACAAAATTTGAAAATTTTCTATACGAACATTACAATTTTTGACAAATTTTATAGAAATAAAAATTTGACAAAATTTGTCATAGAAATAATTTTAACAAAATTTTTCTATAGAAATAAAATTTTGACAAATTTTCTATAGAAATAAAAATTTTGACAAATCTTTCTATAGAAAATAACATTTTGGATAAACTTTCAATGAAATAAATTTTGACAAAATTTCTATAGAAATAAAATTTTTATTGACAAAATTTTCTATAGAAATTAAAATTTATAACCAAAATTTTCTATAAAAATAATAATTTTGACTAAAATTCATATAGAATATAAAGGTTTTTAGACAAAATTTTCTTAGAAATAATTAATCTTAAATAAAATTTATTGACAAAATGTTTCTATAGAAATAAAAATTGACAAAATTTTCTATAGAAATAAAATTTTTAACAAAATTTTCTATAGAAATAATATTTTGACTAAATTTCTATAGAAATACATTTTGACTGAAACTTTCTATAGAAATATACTTTCATGACTACGAAACTTTCAATTAGAAATTGAAAATTTTGACAAAATTTACTTATTAGAAATAAAAATTTTGACAAAATTTACTACTAGAAATAAAATTTTGAACAAAAATTCTATATAAGCAATCTTTACCTAAAATTTTCGAATATAGAAATAAATTCTATGACTAAATTTACTATAGTAAATAATATTTTAAAAAATTTTACATCAAAAAAAATTTGACAAAATTTTCTATAGAAATAATATTTGACTAAACTTTCAATAGAAATAAAAATTTTGACAAAATTTATTTAAGAAATAAAATTTTGACAAAATTTCACTATAAGAAATAAAATTTTGACTCGGAAATATTTTAACAAAATTTTCTATTAGAAATAATATTTTGACTGAAACTTTCTATAGAAAATATTTTAACAAAATTTTCTTATGAAAAAAATTACCAACAATTTTCTATAGAAATTAAAATTTGTTGACAAAACTTTTCTAGTAGAAAATAAAATTTTCTAATAAAAATAAAGATTACAAATTTTTACTAAGAAATAACATTTAACAAAATTTTCTATTAGAAATAAAAATTTGACAAAATTTCTATAAGATACAAAATGTTGACAAATTTCTATAGAAATAAAATTTTAACAAAATTTTCTATGAAAAAAAATTTCTATAAATATTTTGTCAAAAAAATTGATTTATGTTTCAATTAAAAAAATTGTTGAATCAATTAAATTTTTAATTGCATATTTTTAAAAACTCAATTAATACTTTAATTGGAAAATTTTTTCTGTGATGTTGGTTTATATGATAAAGAAACAAATTATAATTTGTTTACAAATCTGTACATTTTGGCTAACTTGTACACCCTTAAAAAATCGCTTTTGTAACATATACCCCAAACATATTTTGCTTCAAGCATATATATTTTCAGATTTGTCCAAACAAAATATTGCTTGTATTATGTTTCACCTTAGGGCATACACTGGTAGAAATCAGGTAGAAAGACAAATTTTAATGAAAATTTTCTTTGTGGATATATTTTTAAGGAGCAATTGGTTACTTCCATTATTTTATTGTAGCATACTCTCTACGTCTCTCTTTCTAAATCACAACATGTTTTTAAGGCTATATTTCTAAACTTAATAATGGCCAAACATTAAGCATATTATATTTACATAGCCAGTCCTCAATGTCCCAAACATTAATATGCTTACTAACATTATTAACATATATTGTCCCACAACGTGTATGCTTAGTTTATGATGTCACCAATGTGTTATCATAATGGACTGGAATTAGTCTAAGTGAGCCTTGACCTGTTTATCGAACATTAGATGCTTGCACCTTAAAAATATTGCTGTTAAAAAAATTTTGATCCAAAACATTATAATTTTTAACACTCAAAACATCATGAAAAAACCGTCTGTTTTTCGTCCCGTTGTACATTTTGCCTAAAACAGTGAAAAAAACCGACACATACTTACAACTTATGATCTGCATTTTAAAAGTATATATTTCTGATTCCAAATAAATCTCATAATATTCACAAAGTCAATTTTATAATTTATTTTTGGTAAAAAAAAGACAATTTAAAATTTTATCTAAACTTGAAAAAGAATTTAAAAGTATAAAATATACTTTTTTTCTACTTTATTAATATAACGGATCAGTAATGCCGGGCGCATATTTGATAAGCCCGGCCACCACCCACGGGTGGGAACAGTACTCCCAGGGCTACCATAGCACCCAAAACCTCCCCAACAATCACTGTACCGTATCACCGGAATAGTACACTGGAAGGATAAAACTATTATAGCCATACAGAACCACGGCCATAAGGATATCCAGCGATTGTAAACTGCTTTAACTGAAATTACGGATAACCGGGAATAACCTTTCAGCCCCAGGATATCCCAGCATAAGCCATCAAATAGAGCCATTTAATGACAAGATGAAAAAAAATTATAAAAACTAATAAGATTAAATAAATTTAAAACACAGATCTTATATTAATAGCAGTATTTACTTATTATGCCCTTCAATTTGAGAAACAATCGGATTCTTAGAACAAATTCCAAAAAACTAACTTCTTAATGTATTACGATAAACCCTATCACCTTTTTTAACAGTTTAAAAATATTTTGCTGATTTCCAGGAGACAGCGGAATACTTTCCCGAGTAAATACTACGCGGACAATTAAGATCATTTTCTTTTCCGATACATTAGTTTCTTTTTAACGCCGATACGCTAATATCCCGCTAGGCCTCCAATTATTTTCAGCTCATCAAAAATCTCGCCGAGGCTTCAAAATCGGCACGGGATCGGTTTATTATGGGGTTATATATGATTATGCGACCGATATGCACCAATTTTTGTACCACTAGAAATAAAAAAATAAACTAAATTCGTGTCTTTCACAAAATATGTCCCCAGAAGCCAGAGTTTTACCCCAATTTGGTAGAAAATTTGCATAAGGAGAACAATTAGTACTGTAGAGAAGTGTAATAAATTTGATTCAAATCGGTTTAAATTAAAATATAGCTCTCATATATATCTTTTGTCCGATATGGACTTATATAGCCCCGGAGCCGGGAATTTTACCCTAATTTTCTTAAAATTTTGATATAAATTTTATTGAAATCGGCTCAGATTCGGATTATAGCTTTTCCGTTATAATTTTATATCTTTCGCCCGATTTGCCACTAACTATGGACCACAGAAGTCAAAAGTATGTACTGTTAATTTACGTGCAAATTTTTGCAGAGGGAGTAGAATTAAAATTCTAACTACGGTTGCTAAATATATTCGTTCAGATTTGAATATTAGCTTCCATATAGATCTTCCAAACTCCATATATCCACAGAGACCAAAAGTTTTACCCGATTAAAAACTTGATAACTTTGCCCAGGAAGATAGAATTAAGTTCTGGGATATGCATTGTCAATTTTGCGTTGTGAATGAAATCGGTTCAGATTTAGATATAGCTCCATATTATCTTTTTTTCATACCCTGCCCGCCACACTGTGGGAACAGGGGTATTATTAAGTTAGTGCATGATGTTTGAACACCCAGAGGAGACGAGATAGACATATGCTTCGTGTCTTTTGGCAAAAATTGCTCAGAGTGGGCTCCTGAGTCGATATAAGCCATGTTCCGTCTGCACGGTGAACACATTTTTTGATAATCAAGTCTATGTCGCAGTTTATAGTCCAATCGATCAAATGTTTTGCAAAATGTTTTGGTCAAAATAACCCATATGTAGAAAGTTTAGATTGATATAGCCCTATATATATTTTCGCCGATATGGACTTATATGGCCCCAAAGCCAGAAGTTTTTTACGCTAATTTCTTACAATTTTGCACACAGAAGAACAATAAGTACTTAGTCAGTTATGCCAAAATTTTATTAAAATTGGCTTCAGATGTAGATATAGCCTCTCCAATATATATCTTTCACCCGATATGGACTAAATACGGTCTCAGAAGCCATAGCTTTTACCCCCAATTTGGTTGAAATTTTGCACCAAGGAGTACAATTAGTAAGTGCGTCAAATGTGCCAAATTGTTGAAATCGGTTCAGATTTAGATATAGCTCCCATACTGATATCGCTTCGCCCCGATTTACACTCATTATGACCACAGAGCCAATTTTTTGCTCCGATTTTGGTTTGAAATTTTTGCACAGGAAGTAAAATAGCATCTGTAACTTATTGCGTGCCAAATTTAGGTTGATAATCGGTTCGAATTTACGATATATCTCCCATATTACCTTTCGCGCGATTTACACTACCTATGACTCACAGAGGCCAATTATTTAAACTCGATTTAGTTTGGGAAATTTGCACAGGGAGTTAGAATTAGGCATTAATTGCTATGCGTGCAAATTTGCGTTGAATATCGGTTCAGATTTAGATAAGCCTCCCATATATATGTTTTCTGATTTCGACAAAAATGGGGCCAAAATTACCAACATTTTCCTTGAAATCGCCACTTCGAAAATTGTAAAAATGACTCTAACTTTTCCTAAACACTTCTTTATACATATATATCGCAGCAAATAAAATCATAAATAAACTTTTGCGAAAGTTTCCTTAAAATTGCTTCAGAAGTTAAAATGTTTATCCATATTTTTATACCCACACACCATACACGCAAAAAAATAAATTCTTTCCTCCAAAACGAAATTTTAGACAAACAAGATTCGTTTTCTCATTTGCTTTCGTTGAAAGTAAGTGTATTTGCGAAAGAAAAGTACTATACGTTTTTTGATAAACGTTTATTCTTTTCCAGGATGTAAAAACAATTTCATAAAGACTAACTCAAAAATTTTTTTTTTTCTGGCTAATTGCCATTTTCCCTCAACTTTCTCACTTCCACTAAGTTCTTTAGTCTCTAATCAGTCTTGTATTATATTG
>PGFW01016146.1:15782-27011 GCA_003123925.1 Haematobia irritans | reverse complement strand
GTATAAATGTTTAGGACATATTTAAAAATTTTTGACAAAAATGCATTTATGATTTAATAGTCGATAGATATATATTAGAGGTACATATAGGAAAATTTGAGGTCATTTTTACAAGTTTTCGATCGTAGCAGTTAGTATCAGTAAGAAATTTTTGTATAGAAATTAAAATTTCTGAAAAAAAATTTTCCATTGAAGTAGCAATTTGACAAAATTTTACTATAGCGTAATAAAATTTTGACCAATTTTACTATAGCAAAATAAAATTTGACAAAAATTTTCTATAGAAAAAAATTTTGACATTTTCTTATAGAAATAAAAAATTTTGGAATTTTTGCAAATAAAATTTTGACAAATTTTCTATAGAAATAAAATTTTAACAAAAATTTCTATAGAAATAAATATTTTGACTTAAATTTTCTAATAGAAGTAAAATTTTGACAAAAAATTTTCTATAGAAATAAAATTTTGCCAACATTTTCTATAGAAATAAAATCTTAAAAATTTTCTATAGCAAATAATATTTTGCTAAAACTTCAAATAGAAATAAAAATTTTGACAAATTTACTATAGATATTAAAGTTTTAACAAAATTTTCTATAGAAATTTTTAAAATTTTAACAAAAAAAATTTTCTATGAAAAAAAAAAAATTTGACAAAAATTTTCTATTAGAAATAAAATTTTAACAAAAATTTTCTAAAGAAATAATATTTTGTCACTAAAGTTTTCTACTAGAAATAAATTTTGACAAAATTTTCTATAGAAATAAAATTTTGCCGGAACATTCTTCTATAGAAATAAGATTTTTTTAACAAAATTTTCTATAGAAATAATATTTTCTATAGAAATTATATTTTGACTAAACTTTCCATAGAATAATAATTTTGTACAAAATTTACTGTTGGTAATAAAATTTTGACAAAATTTACTATAGAAATAGAATTTTGACAAAATTTTCTATAAGAAAGTAAAATTTTATTTGTTGTTTTGATCTCAGCTTTGAAAACCATTGTGTGTGCGTTCACCATGGGTTTAGTGAACAGCCTGAATTTATTTCTGATTTAATTTATTTAATAATAATAATAAAATAATTTATTTATTTTATTTCTTGATAGTTTTGGCTTGCAGTAGAGGATGCTTGAGAGAAGGAATGTGGTAATTCCGAAACGCTGCGGTCCATCCAACCATTTGCAGTCTATTAGTGCTTTGCCCAAATTAAATTGGGCAAACATTCTTTCCTCTGTTGTTAAGCTACTCTGTAGTTTGTCAACACAATGTTTTTAAAGCAGAGATCAAAGCCAACAAATATAGATTTGAAGCTTACAAAACCCACATATCAAAAAACAAAACACGAATTGAAATAAAATTTTAACAAAATTTTCTATGCAAAAAAAAATTTGTACAAAATTTCTATAGAAATTTAAAATTTGAAAAAATTTTTCTATATTAAATAATATTTTGACTAAACTTTCAATAGAAAATAAAATTTTGACAAAATTTTCTATAGAAATAATATTTTGACTAAACTTTCTATAAGAAATAAAATTTTGACAAAATTTACTATAGAAATTAAAATTGAAAAAATTCTATTAGAAACTAAAATTTTGACAAAATTTTCTATAGAAATAAAATTTTAACAAAATTTTCTATGACAAATAATTTAAAAAAAAATTTGACAAAATTTTCTATAGAAATAAAATTTTAACAAAATTTTCTATAGAAATTAATATTTTGACTAAATTTTCTATAGAAATAAAATTTTGACTAAACTTTCTATAGAAATAATATTTTGACTAAACTTTCAATAGGAATAAAATTTTGACAAAATTTACTATAGAAATTAAAATTTTGACAAAAATTTTTCTATTAGATATAAAAATTTTTAACCAAAAATTTTCTATAGAAATAAATTTTTGGACTAAAAACTTTCTATAGAAATAATTATTTTAATAAAATTTCTATGAAAAAAAATTACAAAATTTTCTATAGAAATAAAATTTTGACAAAATTTTCTATAGAAATAAAATTTTGTGACAAAAATTTTCATATAGAAATAAAATTTGACCCAAATTTACTACAGAAATTAACATTGTAACAAAAATTTTCTATAGAAATAAAATTTGACAAAATTTTCTATAAGATACAAAAATGTTGACAAAATTTTCTTATAGAAATCAAATATTTTAACAAAATTTTCTATGAAAAAAAAATTTCTATAAATAATTTTGTCAAAAAAATGATTTATGTTTCAATTTAAAAAAATGTTGGAATTCAATTAAATTTTTAATTGCATATTGTAAAACTTCAATTAATATTTTAATTTGGAAAAAATTTCAGTGATGTTGCGTTTATATTGATAAAGAAACCAAATTATACATTTGTTTGCAAATCTGTACATTTGGCCTAATTGTACCACCCTTAAAAAAATCGCTTCTGTAACGTTACCCAAACACATTTTGCTTCAAGCATAATATATTTTTTCAGTATTGTTTCCAAACAATAACTATTGCTTGTATTTATGTTTCAACCTTTAGGGTAGAAAACAGGTAAGAAACAAATTTTAATGAAATTTCTTTGTGTGGATATATTTTTTAAGGAGCCAATTGGTTACTTTCCATTATTTTATTGTAGCATACTCCTCTAGGTCTCTCTTTCTAAAGCACATATATGTTTATAGGTTATTTCTAAATTAATATATGCTTGCATCTAAGCATATTATGTTTACAAGCAGTTTATGTCCCAAACATAATATGTTCTAACATATTAACATATATGTCCCAAAAGTGTTATGCTAGTTTATGAGTTCACCAATGTGTTATCATAATGGACTGAATAGTCTAAGTGAGCCTGACCTAGTTTATGAACATTATATGCTTGCACTTAAAAATATTGTGTTAAAAAAATTTGAGTTCCAAACATATAATTTTTACACTCAAACATATGAAAAGCCGTCTTTTTCGTCCGTGTACATTTTGGCTAAACTGAGAAAACCCGATACATACTTACAACTTATTGATCTGCATTTTTAAAATAATATTCTGATTCAAATAAAATCATCGTTAATTATTCAAAAGTACAATTTAATTTATTTTTTGTAAAAAAAAAGACAATTTAAAATTTTATCTAAAACTTGAAAATAGAATTTAAAAGTATAAATATACTTTTTTTCTACTTTCATTAATATACGGATCCAGTAAATGCGGCGGCCATTATTTGATAGCCGGCACCACCCACGGGGGAACATATCCAGGTGTACCAATTAGCACCCAAACCTCCTCCAACAAATTTACTGCTTACCGCTATCCACCGGAATATGTAACTGGAAGGATAACTATTATAAGCCATAAGAACCACGCGCCATAAGAATATCCACGATTGTAACTGCTTGTAACTGCGAAATGGATAACCGCGTAATAACCATTGTAAGCAGGAATATCCAGGCATAGCCATCTAAATAGAGCAGTAATGACAAGAAAAAAAATTATAAAACTAAAGATTTATAAATTAAAACACAGATCTGATATTAATAGCAGTATTTACTATTATGCCTTCATTTGAGAAACAATCGGATTCTAGAGCAAATTCAAAACTAATTCTTAATGTATTATCGATAAACCCTATCACCGTTTTTTTAACTAGTTTAAAAATATTGCCTCATTTCAGGAGACAGCGAAACTTCCCGAGTAAATACTACGGACGAATTAAGATTTTTTCTTCATTACATAGATTTTCTTTACTAACGCGATTACGCTATATCCAGCTAGGGCTCCAATTATTTTCAGTCCATCCAAAAATCTCCGGACGGTCAAATCGGGGGATCGGTTTACATGGGGGTTATATATGATTATGGACCGATATGCACCAATTTTGGTACACTTAAAAAAAAATAAACTAAATTCGTGTTCTTTCACAAAATATGTCCCGCCAGAAGGCCAGAGTTTTACCGCAATTGGTTAGGAAAATTTGCATAAGGAGAACAATTAGTACTGTAGAGAAGTGTAATAAATTTGATTCAAATTCGGTTTAAATTACAAAGTATAGCTCTCATATATATCTTTTGTCCGATATGCGACTTATATAGCCCCGGAAGCCGGGAATTTTACCCTAATTTTTCTTAAAATTTCTGAACTAGGAAATACAATTAGTAGTGATAGTCAAGTGTGATAAATTTTATTGAAAATCGGCTCAGAATTCGGATATAGCCTTATATATATCTTTCGCCGACTTTGCCCACTAATATGACACAGAAGTCAAAGTTTGTACTGCTAATTTACGTGAAATTTGGCCCAAAGGGAAGGGGGGAGTAGAATTTATAAATTCTAACTACGCTTGCTAAATTTATACTCGCCCGGACTTCAGATTAGATATAGTTCCATATATATCTTCCAAACTCATATATCCACAGATGACCAAAGTTTTACCCCGCATTAACTTGATACTTGCCCAGGAAGTAGAATTAATGGTATCTGGATATGCCCAATCGTCAATTTTGGCTTGAAAATCGGTTCAGATTTAGATATAGCTCCCATATATTTTTTTATTACCCTTGCGGCCACACTGTGGAACAGGGTATTATAAATTAGTCGCATTATGGTTTTGCCCAACACCCAGAAGGAGACGAGATAGGAACATGGTTGCGTCTTTTGCAAAAAATGCTCAGAGTGGGATCCTGAGTCGATAAGCCCATGTCCGTCTGCCTGTTGAAACACATTCTTGCTAATCAAGTCTAGGGTCGCAGTTTTTAGCTCCAATCGCACCTTCAAATTTGGCTTTCCCATATTACACAGATAAAAAAATTTCACGAAAATTTTTCCAATTAAAATTCTTAATTGAGTTTTAAAAAATATTCAATTAAAAATTTAATTGATTCAACAAATTTTTTAATTGAAACCAAAATCAATCACAAAAAATTAATAGTTATCAATAATTTTTTAATTGGTTCAATAAAATTTTTTAAATTGACCTTCAATTAATTTTTTTTAATTGCGATACTATCATTTCTGTTGATTGTAAGACATTTCAATTAAAAAATGTAATTTGGATCAATTAATTTCGCTGATATTGAACCAGTAAAAAAATTTTTTTGGTGTATATATATATATTTCGCCCGATATGCGACTTATATGGCCCAAAAGCCCAGATTTTTACGCTAATTTACTTTAAATTTTTTGCACAATAAGAAAATTAGTTTACTATAGTCCAGTGTGCCAAATTTTTATTGAATCGTGCGTCAGATTTAGATATAGCTTCCATATATATACTTCTCGCCCGATATGGATAATACGTCTCAGAAGGCCAGAGTTTTACCCAATTTGGTTTGGAAATTTGCACAGGGAGTAAATTAGCATTTGGGGCAACTCATGCGTCGCGCCAATTTGGTTTGAAATCGGTCAGATTTAGATTATATTCTCCCATATATAGCTTTCGTCCGATTTACACTCATATGACCACAGAGGCCAATTTTTAACTCCGATTTAGTTGACATTTGCAACAGGGAGTAGAATTAGCATTATTGCTATGCGTGCCAAATTTGGTTGAAATCGGTTCAGATTTAGATATAACTCCCATATATATATTTCGCCCGATATGGACTTATATGGACCAGAAGCCATCAGTTTACCCTAATTTGCCTAAAATTTGCACAACGAAAAAACAATTAGTACTAAATAGTCAAGTGTGCCAAATTTTTATTGAATAATCGGCTTCAGAATTAGATATAGCTCCCATAATATATCTTTCGCCCGATGTGGGACTAACTACGGCTCCCATTGTAACTATGTAGTGCCAAATTTGAGTTGAAATCGTTCAGCATTTAGATATAGCTCCCCATATATAAGCTTTCGCCCGATTTACACTCATATGAACCACAGAGGGCCAATTTTTTGCTTCCGTTTTGTTGAAATTTGACACAGGAGCTAGAGATTAGCCATTGTAGCTATGCGTGCCAAATTTGGTGAAATCGGTTCAGATTTAGATATATCTCCCATATTATAAGCTTTCGCCCGATTTTACACTCATTATGACCACAGCAGGGCCAATTTTTAACTCCGATTTAGTTGAGATTTTTGCACAGGGAGTAGAATTAGCATTATTGCTATGTGTGCCCAAATTTGGTAGAAATCGTTCAGATTTTAGATATAGCTCGCCCATTATATGTTTTTCTGATTGTCTTACAAAAATGGCCAAAATATCCAACATTTTCCTTTGCTAAAATCGCCACTTCGAAAAGTTAGTAAAAATGGACTTCTAATTTTCCTAAACTTCTCAATACATATATTATCGCAGCAATAAATCATAAATAAACTATTGCCAAAGTTTCCTTAAATTGTTCAGATTTTTTAAATGTTTCCCATATTTTTTTACTAACATTGATGTTCCACCCTAGTGCATTAGCCGACTTCATTATTTTTGAGTCTACAGATTTTTGTAGAAGTCTATCAAATTCTGTCCAGATAAGAGTGCATATTTAAGATGTAATGTATTTGGGACAAACCTTTATATATAGCACCCAACACAATTTGACGGATGTTGATATGGTATCGAAAATTTTTAGATGTACAAAAGTGGAGCAGGGTATTATAATAGTCGGCCCCGCCCGCACTTTAGACTTTCCTTACTTTGTTTTTACTAAAATTGGGAAACAAAAACATTTATATATACACTGAAAAAAAAGCATGCCCCAGGCTTTCTAAAGATTTTTGTTCTTTTACTTTAAAAATGTTGGGTATTGATTCCGAGTCAAAGAAACGGAGAATACAAGTAAGGCATTACTTTTTAAGACACAATTCTCTTTTAAAATTTGGATTTTTGTGCTACTTGATTCCCCCCCCCCATGAAGCAAAATTTTATTTTTATTCGCTTTTTCAGCTTTTTTCTTCATATTCTTATCAAAGCCTTTTAAAAACGCACGTTAACGACAACTTTATTTTCCAAATTAAGGACTGTCTTCCAGATAGAAATTATTGCCTATGTTTAAGTAAAAACGTTCTTTTAAAAAAAGTGTTGGGAAAAACATGTCCTATATTTGAACGATTTTTTTTGCTTTGCTAAGTTCAAGATCCAAAAAAAGGCCAAGAAATTTTAAAGACTCAATTCATTAAATAAAGAAACTTTTTCTGAATTATTAAAGTCAAGTTGACCTTAGGTTTGAGGATAGCGTTAGGTGCACGCCCGATGTATCAGGCTCCACTTAGACTATCAGTCATTGTGATACCCACATTGGTAAACTTCTCTCTATCACTAGAGTGCTGCCCCGATTCCATGTTAAGCTCCAATTCGGACAAGGGAACGGTCCTTTTTTATAGCCGAGTCCGAACGGCTTTCCACATTTGCAGTGAAAACCACCTTAGAGATAGCTTTGGATAACCCCTCAGAAATGTCCACCAGCATTTACTGAGGTGGGTAATCACCGCTGAAAAACTTTTGGTGTTCGGTTCGAAGCAGGAATCGAACCCACGACCTTATGTATGCAAAGGCGCGCATTGCTAACCATTGCACCACGGTGGCTTTAGTCCTAAACATTTTTTTCATT
Organism: Haematobia irritans; assembly: GCA_003123925.1. Classification (NCBI taxonomy): domain Eukaryota; kingdom Metazoa; phylum Arthropoda; class Insecta; order Diptera; family Muscidae; genus Haematobia; species Haematobia irritans. Next base: position 19,482 of record PGFW01016146.1, on the reverse strand, counting down.
GTTATGAAAACATTTTTAAGTTGAATTCACTAATTAAAGACAATATGGCTTCATTGCAAAAGTTTATCGACTCATTGGACAAGGAAAAAAAGCTTTCATATTAGAGTAAATGCGTCTTCATAAAATTCTTGATTCGCATTTTAAGACATGAAATCTTTGGACTTACGGACAATATTTTTTTCTTCAGTGTAGCACCCAACCACATTGGACAAGATTTGTATGTGGATCTACAAAGTGGTAGCAGGCGCATAATATAGTCGCGTCCCGCCGACTCTAGGAACTCTTCCTTACTTGTTTTCTTTGCGATTTGACCTTTCAAAAACAAAAATCGAATGACCGATATTAGTATTTTCTTAGAATGCGAGGACCGCATCCACAAGCAGTTTGAGTCCGATCTGGCTAAAACTTTGCCAGTATATATCACAGGTTCTAAATTGACTTTTTTTAACTCTTGTATGAGACGGTGAGGAAAAAAACTTATCGTGTCCCACCCTCATATACATTAGTCTTCACAATCGAAAACAACGCGAATGTTTAAATTGTGTTCGTGATTTTAAGCCCCACCCTTACGAACTACTATAAAGTCGTCAATATATAAATACATTTCATATATAACGGAATTGACGAGTTATTAAAATCTCAATAATTTAATGATAGATATTAATTGTGACATCTATTCAAACCACTAAATAGGTCAGCAATGACTGATTTTCGTTTGGGAGCAGTTTTGTTTTTTTTGCTGTAATCACACATTTCTTTGAGTGTATACTCACCTAATCCTAGACGTGTATGTAACCTCCGTAGCCTCCAATATCCTGAATATCCACATATAACCGGCCGAATAGTTTCCGGTATAACCCACCATAATAACCTGCATATGGTGAAACTCCACCAGCATAGCCACCATAACCAGCGGTATCTACACCGCTGTAACCACCATAGCCTCCGATTCCACTATAGCCACCTACATAGCGTTTCTCTTGATGTTTCTCTGTGAAAGGGCTTAAACTGCTGGCCGAACCTTGCAATTTATCCTGGGAATTTTCAGATGCTGAAGCTACTAAATCTTCGGCAGCCCTTGCAAATGCAGCAAGAGAGCATATGATTACAATGCAATTGACCTAGTAGAATTGCATAGATTTAATCATAAATATATCGACAGGATAACAATAGTAGAAGAAAAAAACTTACGAAACGCTTCATGATGCCTTTATTAGAATTTTAATCCTGGAACCTTTTAATCCCTTTAGAGCTCCACAGACTATTGACTCTAAAACTACTAAGTTGCTACTAATGCTTAGCTCTTGAGAGTTTTTGGCTTTTATACTGGGATAATCGTCAGTCTGTCATCTTTTCTTTTGAAAACTCAAAAAAATGTTGAACACTAACCAAAAACACCTAGAATCATTGTTCGTTCGATGATCTTACTACGACGACGATACCGGCAATGGTTTACACATGCAATTTCAAAGATTAAACTGTGTGACAGATACTTGTTGATGGGCTGGGACGGACAAGAACACTAAACAATGACTATTCAATGGTGTTGGAGGAGCTCTAAAGTTGTAATAGAATATCGGTGAGTTAAAATCAAACATTAAAATGCCGTACGAGCTTGGCAGGTGAGAGTTGTGGTGGTGGTAATGTCTAAATTATGATTCAACCTCATTTAAAACGCAGTTAAACAATAAACATACATAAATTGAGTATTTAAATGATACAAATGAAATAATTAAATCTAAATATCATTACATGCTACTTAATTAAAATGGAATGTTATAAATTTTATTTTATTTTTTTTTTGGGAGTGGTATTAGCAAAATTTAATAAAGATCTCGACACTTATCTGCAGAAGTTATATTGTAAAAAATATAGGAATTTTTGCTTATAAAATAATAATCGCAATTTATTTTGTAATATTTGTTTCCATTTTATTAACTTTTATTCGTTTTGGAAAATCATATTTTTTAGCCTCCACCATAAGATTGCGTAGAAACTTCTACTGAAGCCGATGGCAAGGTATCTTAAAACTTCCTAACACCGTAATATATACCATACGTGGTATATATTAAACTAAAAAAGCCGATTAAATACGTAGATAATTAAGTTTAAAGTTTCTATAGAAATAAAATTTTGACAAAATAAAATTTTTACAACATTTTCTATAGAAGTAAAATTTTGACAAAATTTTCTATAGAAATAAAATTTTGAAAAATTTTCTATAGAGAAAAAATTTGTCAAAATTTTCTATAGAAATAAAATTTTGACAAAATTTTCTATAGAAATAACATTTTGACAATGTTTTCTATAAAAATAAAATTTTGGTAGATTATTTTTGGCTCGAGTGGCAACCATGATTATGAACCGATATGGACAAATTTTTGTGTGATTGGGGATCGGCTATATATATAACTACACTCAAAAAAAAGTGAACTCTCTATTTCACTAAAGCCAATTTAACTTTATTTTAGTTCATGGAATTATTATGTTTGGAGAAAGTTTCCTTTACTCTAATAATTTGTTGTGTACGTTAGTTAAATTAACTAAAACCGAGGAAAAAAATATACTCAAATGAAGCATACAGATTAACTAAATTTGTGTCTTCCACAAAATAGTTCAGAATTTCTTTAAATTTGTAAATTTTACCAAAAATGCGTCCATCATGAACTTCGTATGTCACTAAAGACATTCTTGCAATTTTGAACTCCAAGTTTTTCCTCCAAACAACAAAATTTTCTTTAACAAGTGAAAAAACTTAGTTATGTCTAATAAATTTTCTTGAATTTGTGGAAAAATATTTACTTATTTTTATGACATCGGCATGATGCCAACGTTTGTAATACTGTTTAGTTAAAATTTTCTTCAAATATTCAAAATTTTCTAAAATTAACCGAAAGTTTTCTTCCTTGTTGGTTCACTGTTTTTTCAGTGTATAGACCGATATGGACCAATTTTGGCATGGTTATTAGCGGCCTTATACTAACACCACGTTGCAAATTTCAACCGGATCGGATGAATTTTGCTCCTCCAAGAGGCTCCGGAGATCAAATCTGGGGAACGGTTCATATGGGGGATATATATAAGTATGGACCGATATGGACCAATTCTTGTGTGTTTGTTAGATACCAAATTCTAACACCATATTCCAAATTTCAACCGGATCGGATGAATTTTGCTCATCCAAGAGGCTCCGGAGGTCAAATCTGGGGATCGGCTTATATGGGGGCTATATATAATTATGGGTCGATGTGGACCAATTTTTGCATGGTCATTAGAGAACATATACCAACACCATGTACCAAATTTCAGCCGGATTGGATGAAATTTGCTTCTCTTACAGCAATCGCAGGCCAAATTTGGGGGTCCGTTTATATGGGGGCTATACGTAAAAGTGGACCGATATGGACCAATTTTTGCATGGTTGTTAGAGACCATAGTTCCAAGTTGCATTTTTTTTTAAATTTTGGTCAAAATTTGATTTTCAATTTTGACAGCAGATTACACAGAAGTACTACAAATTGTCCGAAAAAAAAACATAATTTTAAAAATAGCGTTATAATGTTCTAAATCCAACAAACTTGATTTCATAGAATTCGGTCAAAATTTTAAGACGTAAGAATTTTTTCCTGGTTGTATCTTAAAAGATACTGTGCGCATTTAAGGGTTTAATTACGTTGAAGTCAAAAAGTTAATACATATA